>JBBUKS010158051.1:0-24537 GCA_038050645.1 Hedychium gardnerianum
TCTACTCAAACAAATTAACACACATTATCATCGCATTGAAGAAGATGATGCAAACAAGCGAGGAATTTCTGCATCCAGTATTTCGACTAATTCACTCGAACTTTTTGAGTAGCCGGTCAAGTTCAGCTAGCGTTGCATTTAAAGCCGTTCAACATCCTCTTTGTCTTCACTCAAATGGGGCGGTTGCTCCGGGACAATGGTTAGGACTATAAATAAGTTAAATCGAGTTAAATTTTACAGTGTTCAAGTTTGTTTGATAAAATAATCAAATCAAATTAAATCGAACATAAAATGAATCAAAATTTTAAAATGATTATTCAAATTTGACTTGTTTTTTTGTTATGAATTTAAGCTTGGATTAAATTTGATTTGAACTTGATTTGTTTAAATGTTATTAAACTCTCAATTTAAACTTATTTAATTATTTAATTTTTTTATATTTTAAACTTATTTAATTGGTTATTGAGGTTAATAATATAAACTTACTTGTTCATTTTGAATTTTTTTTGTTTATTTAGATAAGAGTTTTATTAATGAATATGATTCACAAATATTGCTCATGAATATTATTTGTATTCAGAAACATTGTTCATGAACGTTGTTCACAAACGTTAACGAGCTTAATACATATGCGTTCAAGTTTGTTTGTTTAGTTTAACGAGTCGTTCAAGTTTATTTATTTAATTGATCTCGTGTGTATTGAACGAATATAAATTGAGTTTCAATTTTGATGAATTAATAGTTGAAATTTTTTTAATAGACGATTGAAATTTTCTGAGACATACTTTTATGTTATTGAGTGATTATAGTTGAGGCTGAGGAGTGTCAACTTTAATGGTGTGGACTTGTTCAATGAAAGTGATGGAGTTCTTGAATTGTGTGCTCTCATGAAGAAGAAGGTAAAGTGATGAGAAGTTTCATGGGAAGAATATCAAAAATAGGAGAATTGTCGACTGCGTGTGGATTGATCCAGTCTTTTGGGACCAAAGTGGAAGGAAGGAAGGTCTTGGTGAGGAAGAACTTCTTTGAGCTTGTTTTGTTTACAAGAAGATACTTTTTTTTTCCTTCAATATTTTAAGGATAAAAATTTGAAAACTCTTAATTATCAAGAATATTAAAATTAAAAGGACATTTAAAAAAAAATTAAAAGGGGCAGATCATATTTCTCATAGAGAAAAGGCAAAAATACTTATATTCTAACACTTTTGTCTATAGCTATAGCTATTATAATGTGTAAAATAAATTGATAAAAATATTATACATAAAATATTTTAAGCATGTTGAAGTGATTTAGATTAAATTTATGTATTTTTTTATTAAGTTGATAATTTTTTTATATATATATAAAAGTGTATGTGTATTATTTTTGACCAACTTGAATTTTTTTAAAAAAAAATCACTAGAATTTAGATTAAGTTATAGAGTGATTCCTATATTATAGCATATGATTTGTAAGCGAAGCCAACTTGGAGAGTGATTTGAGTCTAAGTCGATGGGTCAATTTGATTGTTATGATCGTCTACACCCAATTCAAATAGCATAGAATAATTCTATTAGAAACTTGCGTGTCTCCTAAATCTACGACAAAATGGTCTAACTATCATAAATTTTCATACATAAATTATGAAGTTGAAAGGTTTAATTATAATATAACCTTACATAAAATTTAATATAAAATAGATCTTATAATTAACTTAGAATAGTCTAGATGTTAATTTCGATCCTAATTATGTTTTTTTTTCCTTCTAAAATCTTTTCCCTTTACATGAAATCTTTTTGCTACACTCACAATTTTATTTGGGCCAGGATTAAAATACTTGGCCCAATTAAGGCCCACTTTAGTTGTAATTTTGATTATATATAAATATATATATAAGTAGACACATTTATCATCTAAATTACTCATTTAACTAACCATGTAATATTCAATAAAATGTTTTTGATTTGTTTAAAAAATGATCCTAAAAATGGATTGAAAAGTAAATTAAATAATATAAAAATATGTTATATTAAAAAAAACGAGGTGGATAATTAAAATTTAAAATTTAAAATAATATGTAAAAAAAATTAGACAAAAATCAAAGGAATATTTCTTTTTATTGGAATCATCAAAGATGTTCCTTTTGATTTTTTATCAAAAGAACACACAATCCCAACAATCCTTTTTATAAAATTACACAGCTATCCTTAAGTATACTATTTGATTTACCGATTTCAAATTTAAATCCGGAATCAATTGAGCAGTTATATGAATATGATAAATCTATATCATAACAACAACGTAAATATTATTAAACATGATAAATCTGAATTACAATTACAATTTCATAACTGATACAATGTAAATGTTAGTTAAAGAAGTTAGATTCGTATTGTAACAACTACGATTTTGTAAAAGTAAATGTTTATATGTATTAAATAATTTTTCCTTTTTAATCAACCAAACATTTTTATAATTCCAAATATATAAAAGTTATGATCAAACTAGAAATCCACATGGATGAAAAATCTTAAATATCAACTAAGCAATTCATATAAACATAATACATCTGACAATAGGTATAGTTGCATATATGATGGCATTAGTGATTCAATATCACAAGACTTGCTGAAATAGGTTAGTTAAAACCATTAGTACTTACACTTAGCCATCTAGTTCTACTTGATCTGCCTATGTATCTGTTTTTTTGTTTTTGTTTCCCTTACAGATAAAATTCACAAAAAGGAGATCATATTGGAAATGTAAATTTCCTTAAACAACAAGTTGACAAAAAGGAGATCAAGTCTGTCCACAGAGATTTTTACCAAATTAGTGAAGCATGAATGGGTTTCTCCATCATTTGTGCTTTCATTCAATTCCAAGCTCCCCAAACACTTTCCCCAATAAATCTCATCAACCTCCTCACTGAGCTCTTGCTCTCATCACTACCTTCGTCTTCCTCCTCCTCCTCCTCCTCCTCTTCTTCTTCTTCTTCATGGTGTTGGTCACCGTCATCACCACCTGAAAGCCCTCCTAATTCCAAGCCCTCCGCCGTCGCCAAGTCGCCGCCTTTCCGCCCTCTATGCCTCCGGCGGCACCCCTCGCCGCCGCCAACGCTGCGCTGGTCCCTGCTCTCCAGGCCCTCCTCGACGGCGTCGATGATGCGGTGGATGACGTGCCGGTTCGGCGACGCGTCCCACCGCGCCCAGAAGCTCTTGTAGCACCCGAAGCAGGCGCAGCCCAGCTCCGGAGGGTGCACCCGCCGCCGCTCCCTCCACGACCTCCCGCCGCCGGAGAGCAAGTAGGCCAGGACTTCCTGATCCTCCGAGGTCAGCGCCGCCGCCAGCGCCAGCACGGCCGCGGGGAGCGCCGCCAGCTGATCTTGCGGCGCCGGGGTTGGGTGAACCTTCCGCCCCTTTCCTTCGCCGAACTTCTTCATCGCACGCCGGCGGATGGAACGACAAAAAAGAGGGCTTTTTAATGGGAGAAGAAGGGAAAAAGGTGGCGCCTTTGGAAACTAGAACGAGGTATCTGGCGATGGAGAGAGAGAAAGAGAGAACCATTATCTCTTTATGCAGCAGTGAGCATTGAAAAATGGAAGATAATTTCATTTTAATTTTTACACGCCCACACATTAATTTCTTTTTCAAACTGCCCATAATTTTTTCATATCTATCATTTTACCCCTCATGGTTTCGTAAACATCATTGAAATGCTCCTATATGGCATTGTAAAAAATAGGAGTATGTGTCCTTAAAATTAATAAACCCTACTAAAGCAAATTGAGTTGAATTGAAAATTTGTATTTAATGGTTTATTAGTTTAGTTGTTTCAGATTATAAAGTAGATAATTTTAAAGTTTAATCAAGCATCTATAGATTAGGGTAAGTTGTTGTGGTTGAAGTATATAGATTAGGTTATAACACTTCCAAAGAGAGAATCAAGCATAGGCATTTTTAACACCAGACTCAATTAAGTGGAGAGAATAATGACTAAGTCTAAAATAACTTATAATTATAAGTGCTAAAAGATAATATATATATATATATATATATATATATTCAATCATTAGCTTTTTTGATTGTGGCTCATCTAACCATGTCTATCCTTGGTTGGTTGGTGAAGAGTAGGTGTGTTGTGAGTTGAAGCTTGACCTTGAGTGAGGATGATTTGGACTTAGTGTGTGGCCTCATGCCATGAGAGGAAGGTGAGGTAGACATCACTTGTAAGCCATTAGACTTTAGGTGCGATCCTACTCATAGGATAATCATCATATTATCATTAATTCACATATTTGATTAGCTCAAATGCTCTTTTCAAGTTCCAATAATTTTTTCTAAAAATAAAAATTAAACTACTTTATTATGAATTTAAAAGAGTTGCAATAGCATTGTTTGTATCTAATGAAGACCCAAAACAGAGAAAAAATTGAGTAATTAGTTACTGTATGACCAACCTGATTATAATGTATTGCCTACTTTATTATATGAGTGTGGGGCTCAACATAATGAAACAAGAGGTGGTCTTAGTTCAGTCTGTTCAAAGGTAACCTTTCACCATTTGCTTCATCTTTGCAATTTGGAATTTCAATAAGATTTAGTGCATATACAGAGATGAGATAAACGTATACATATAAGACTGGAAATGAAAATTAAGGCTAACGATTTGCTTACTTGGATGAAAGATGGGAAGGAAGTGATACAAAAATGTAAGTAATGATGAAGCTTCTTTCTTTCTCCCCTCTTAACTTGCTATCCAAGTAAACACGGCTTAAAAGGACAACAAAGAATTGCAATGAATCTGCTTCATTTAAGACTATTGTTCATTTCCACCATCAGATTAGTTTGTCTTTATTTATTTATTTTTTACAATATGTGCACAACAAAAACATCTCCAAATCATTTCAGCAACATTACGGTTAGTATCCCATAAAGTTAGAGGCAGGTGCTATACCATCAATTTTGTGGTTTCCCTTGCCATTCTTTGAGCATTAATCCTTGTTCAGTGAGCTGGAAACAGACGTCATTCCTTTACAAGTTTGTGTGACAATTTCATGAAGGCAGGTTGGAGATTTCATCAATTTTTCAGCCGAGTCCTGATCCATGGCTCCAGGTATTGTAACTCTTCTTTGGCGACAGAATGACCGAGACTAGGATAGGCCTGTGGTTAAAAACAGAATTGATCAACTAGAAGAACTCCAGTGCAGGAAAAGAAAACCTCAAAATATGGCAACCAAGTAAAAAGTGGAGAATATAGAGAAAGGGCCAAAAGCTAGGTAGAGAATTGACAAACTACCTTGAATTCACATTGCATACCAGCTTGTTCCAGAAAAGAAGGTGCAGCTTTACCGGCGTCAAACAGCACAACTTCGTCGACCATTCCATGGAACCATAATATAGGCGTCTGCAAAATTGCAAGAGAATTGATCTCATGTTGTATAAAGAAACCGTAGCTACCAAGAATTAAAAGTTAAACTATTAACAAACACAACAACAACTGGGCCATAACGATCTTGGTTGAGCTGCAAAATATCAACAAATTTATTTAATTAACAGCACACACTCTTGACAGGAAATGAACCATCAGCCTCTATTCTGCTAGTAGATTGTTCATTTGCCGACTTCTATTGTTTACTACTTCTTGAGACCAACATACTATTCTTGAGACCAACATACTATAGAATTTGTGACTTGAACTTTGATATCATTTCCTAAGACAAGCATCTGATGCAAAGTAGTGACATGGTATGAAGCTGTTTCCAGAAAACTTATTTTAAGCGCACCAATGTTTATATACTGTCAAGAAAATAGATTAACTGAAAGAAGCAAGTCTTGCATTATTAAAGACCAGGGTTTGCACTTGTAATTACACAGCAAAAAGTGGCCAACCATGGAGTGAAAAATATGAGAAAGTTGTTGGATCTCTTGCACAAAAGGAAAAGAGAGAAGACAACTAGAGAGGAACACCTTTTCATCATCCAAACCTAGGTAGCTAATAGTGGGAGCATACTGGTCTCTCTCTCTTTTCCTTTTCAAAATATCCTTTTGGCCTTATTTAAATGCTTCTATATTTCGAGTTCCACATATCCTTTTTCAATGATTTTCCAAACTCCATGTCAAATAAAATTTGCTTTCATTCGAGTTGATAAATCGTTATACTCTTAGGTAGGGCATGGATATTGGAAGGACTTTGTGAGACCATCTTAACCAGATACCACTTTGTTGGATGAGATCAACTCAAGAGAGACGAGAATTAGCTTGTTCATTCAATTTAGACTTAATATTACACCATAATATTTGGGATGCATAGTCTTCAAGAAATAATATAGATACATGAAATGGACAAGTATATTTTGTCAATATCAAGACAATTATGATTTGTCTAGCTAAGTAAATCAACCATAAGAAGCAATAATCATGTATGAATCAAGTTCACATTAAAAGAAAAACATTGCAAAGGAGGAAGTCAATGTCCACGAACCTTTTTGGCTTCAGGGGAAATGGATGCTATTATTGATGAGTTAAAAGGTACCCATCCACTGAACACTACACCACCTCCCAAAGTCTTTGGATAAAGCAATACAGTTGCTACTGTCAAAGCACCTGGAGGATAGTTGCAAGCCTACTTAGCAGTTCCATGGTCTCTCAGCATAAACCATAATAGTAAACCCATCAAATAATTAGCAACACCATTACCTCCTTGACTAAATCCACAGACAAATATGTTTTTAGTGGGTATGCCAGCAGCAACCTCCTTGTCTATAATTGCATGCACTGTCTTGACTGCTTCAAGGACACTATTTTCATCATCGGGAGATGCCTAATTAACACACAACAGATTATTTAATTTTTCAAAGAAACTAATTAGTCAATTTATTCAAATGACCATGTTGAAGGTACTGCATACCAAAGATGTATATTGGTTAATAAATGCTTTAAAAATAGGTGAAGAAATCTGCTGGTCTAGGGTATCATCATCAGCAAAAACTCTTTAATAAACTCACCATCGTTGGGGTCACCATATATTCTACAATTGATATTGTGATTTTGGTTTTCAGCATTTGCATATGTTGCTTACCATATTAAATATATGGAATTCCAATAACATTCCTAGCATGATACTTGAAAATTAAATATTCTTGATTATTTACTTTTTTTTTTTGGATAATCCAGATATTCAACTCTTCGAACCCTGATTATTTACTTATACCCATTGAGGAGGTAAAAATAATCTCTAGAATTCTATCAAAATTCAGTGGCACCATCAACAGACCGAAGAATCTTGTTCATCTAGAAAATTTAACCTATAAACTGTCCACCTATGCTGACTCAATTTTTATATTTTAATACAACTTAGCAAGATGCAATATCATGAATGAAACTGAGGAATCCTACATTACTTCTTATATTAGGTCGCTTGCACTGTGATTAAAACATTCATTGCAATAAATATCTCAACCCATGATTCCTCACATAAAGAAACAATTATGTATACGAAGAACCTCAAATGTCAAGTCAATTTATCTCATTAACTGAAAGAGAAAACCAAACCAAAAGAATTGCCTACAACGAATCATCAAGATTAAGGAAGAAATCAATCTCTCACAACTTAAGGACTCTGAATTTCAGCCTGCTATTTTTCCCCCCATTTACTTCAACAATGATGATTAATTATTAATATAAAGAAGTTTTGCCTCAAAAATATTGAACGACCGTGAAGTTTAAAGGAATTTGTTCAACCTGAAAAGGTGCAGTTCTTTAATCATGGTTAATGGACCTATGCAAATGTAATATTCAATCCTAAGTTAATATTTCTTATAAACTTTAATCCTACTGCAAATTCAATAATCACTTACAGCAGTCACGGGTATCTCATAAATGTCGAACCAGGAATGCATGACTGCTCCATCTGCAAACGCAAAAAAGCAGAAAAGAGTAAGCATAATTTTCATTCAATCTAAATGCTGTATGTTCAAAAACTTAGATTAATCTTAAGAGTTCATCAGCAACACATCTCAGATGAGTGATAATTCATGTAGAGATTCCCCAAGTCAGACAAAAAAAAAAAATTCATATCTTTTACGTGTTTCCATCTATGTAGACGAATAGGAGACTGCATCCAACGGCATAAATCCTGGACTAGAGTATCCTAGGTTAATGAAAGTTATCCAAGCGATTCACATACTAACGAGGAAGAACTGAACGGTGAAACGATCAAACGCACACCAAATCTGCTCTAAAACAACACGAAAGAAACAGATCTAATCGAGAAGGGATGTGGCCTACTGTTGCAGGTGACGGGGGCGCGAGGAGCAGAGGGAAATGACCACTCGGTGCGATTGAACTCGGGGGAAGAGAACAAAGTGCGGATGGGCTCGTTGGCGGGGCCGGAGTCACCCAGTCCGTGGAGCCATATTACGAAGCTAAGGGCGGAGAGCTGCGGTTGGGCAGGGATCTGGCGGTTGAAGAGGGAGGAGAGAAGGGAGACGACGGTGACAATGACGGCGGCGACGGCGAGAGGGCGGAGGATGAGGGGAACTGATCGGAGGCTCATGAGTGGTCCGATGAAGCCCGCATAGAAAAAGACCGGAGCCAGGTGACGCATTGAAATAGAATGTATGGATCGTAATTGGGCCGGCCCAATTAGAAAGTAATTTAATTTAGGAAAAAAAAAGAATGATAAATAAATAAATAATATATCGGCGGTCCTCGTCTCATCCTCCTCTCCCTCTCGTTCGATGGCAACTCCGCCTCGATGCAGCTCCGCCTTTCCCCCCTTCGCTTTCTCCCTATCCCTTCTCTTCTTCGCCTTCATGGTCGCGGTCAGGTTCGATTTCTTCTCACCCTCAATTTCGATGGTCGGGGACTTGTCGCGCCCTTCAATTCGAGAATCCATCCGTTGGTCTGATTACTACGTCGTCCGCCGGCTCTCTCGAGGAATCCGGAAAATTCGTTCTAGTTCGGACGCTTCTGTGCCGGGATTTTGTGGATGGGATCTTACTTGCTTCGAATCCCTTTCGGGGTTTTGGTTTTGCGGAAAGTTTCCGTCTTGGTGGGTTTCTCGGAGTCGTGTTTGCAGATGTAGGGTTAGGGTTCGGTGGGCTGTATTGTGGGATCGAATGTAGATTTGGGATTTTCAGAATGGGGCACGTCTCTAGTCCCCGATTCTTGATTGCGGATGAATGCCGAAAGCTTTTTGTGTGTGTAATTTTATGTGAAAATTAGGACTTTTTATTTACTGGCGTAGATAATTCTTCTTTGATGAATCCTTGGCCTAAAATTGCATGTGTTCTAAATTTTGTGCTGCAGGAAGAACATAGTGTGCATATTTGATGGATGATGATTGTTCCAATGGACAAGTCATCGTCTCCCTCGTCTCGGGAGCTTGTACAACGGCTTCTTAAAAAGGTATAAACTTGTACGTTTATTTTTTGTTGTATCTTGTTTTGTTCCTGGTTGTAGTTTTGCAATTGCACTTGCTCCTGCTGCTACAATTATTAATCTTGATAGTTTTTGAGAATGAAGCATACAAGTCAATGGTACGCTGATCTGATATGTACAGTGCATATTAATCTTTGGTTTTATTGAGTTTACAGCATTTTCTACACTGCTGAATGACTAATTATTGCTCTTCATACGCATTTGATAAGATTCCTCATACACCCCCTCCCCCTCCCCTTCCCTCATTGCAAAATTGGATTTTCACATCAACAAGCATAAGCCTTGTCTTGTATTCATGCACCTTCGCATCTCTGTATGTGACCATATATATTAGGTTATTTGATTTCTCAAGTTGAACATCAAATTATATAAATAAAAGGGTGCATATTATGTCTCTCATTCTCACAAAATTACAACACTAGTTGTCTTCAGAATTTTCTTATATCGCCATGTCTTTTCCTTACTGAATTGTGCACGTATCAAATTAATGTGCTTTGAATATGTATTAATATCTTTTACAAACTTTCCATGCAGAATATTGATCTAGAGAATGGATTGCGAAGGTCGGCTCAGTCAAAAGTTCCTTCAGACCCCAATTCATGGTTTCAAATGCGAGAGAACTATGAAACTATAATTCTTGAAGATCATGATTTTTCAGAAAAACATGATATCGAGTATATCCTTTGGCAACTGCACTATAAAAGGATCGAAGAGTTTAGGCACCATATTAATGCTGCAGCATCTGCTGGATCTAATACATCTGGTGCAAAGGCCCTGGTCCGTCCTGATAAAGTGAAGAAAATTCGTTCCGTCTTTAAAAGCTTTCTGATGGAAGCATCTGGATTTTACCATGATCTGATATTGAAAATCAGGGCAAAATATGGCCTACCTTTGAGCTACTTTAACGAGGGAACTGACAGTGAAAATGTTTTGACAAAAGATGAGAAGAAATTGGCTGAGATGAAGAAAGGACTTATGTCTTGTTACCGTTGTCTGATATATTTGGGAGACCTTGCTCGTTACAAAGGACTCTATGGGGAGGGAGACTCTGTTAGCCGTGATTTTGCAGCTGCTGCTAGTTACTACATGCAGGCAACTTCTATGTGTCCTTCACATGGTAATCCACATCACCAGGTTAGGATCATTGTTAATTCACAATTATCACCACCCTTGGAGTATCCTTGCATAGAGTAATTCATTGGTTTTATGCTTCATATAAATTTATACCAGCTGGCAATACTTGCTTCCTACTCGGGTGATGAACTGTTGGCGATCTACCGCTACTTCCGAAGTCTGGCTGTCGATATTCCATTTTCAACAGCAAGAGATAATTTGATTGTTGCTTTTGAGAAGGTAGCCTTTTATTTCTTATAACCATTATAGTGCCTGTGTTCTCCTTTGTCATCTTATGATTTTAATTCTTTTGAGTATCCATATCGAGTATCAACTATCAAGATCATGTTTGTTCTTGGAGGTAAAGAGAAAGGGATGATAGATAAAGATGCCTTCATTTAGTCCTGAATTGCTAAGTGATGCTTCTAAACCATGCTTAAATATTAAGAGGGCACTTATCTAAGTCTATTGGCATTTTAGTTTGAATTGATTCTCTTTGGGGCTTTAGTTTGGTATCAGAATTCATCCTTTTACCTCTACCAATGCTGGGGCTGAGCCACTATGTTAAAAGGTGGCATGCCAAAGGAGGTAAGGAGGAAGTAATGGAGGTAGAAATTCCATCTTTTTGTCCCACATTGCTTAGTTAGATTTCTAAAGAATCCTTTGAAAACAATATGGTTTTTTTTCTTTATTAAATAGATCAGTTTTTTTTATAATAAGCATATCATATTTGAATGTTTCCTATCACATGTTGAATTTAAAGACGTGTTATTAATTGCTCTTTTTTCCCTATATTTGTCCCTTTTGTTTTAATCTTTTGTTTTCTGTTTAACAATTGTCTAGAACCGACAAAGTTACTCACAGCTGTCTTGCAATTCAAAAACAACCTCAACGGGAAGAATTCCTATGCTGTCAGCTGGGCAAGCTAGAGGAAGTGGGAATGAAAAGCTTCTGGAAGAAGATAACAAAGTAGAAAGTATCCATAAAGAGAAAGAGATGACTAAGTCAGAAATACTTAATGTCTTTTCTACTCGCTTTGTTCGCCTTAATGGTATCCTTTTCACACGAACAAGGTACTTTACTTTTCTTACTATTCCTTTTCTTTTGAACTTCTTGATGTTGTTAAATAACTTGGCTCCGAAACTTAACAGCTTGGAAATTTTTGAAGAAGTATTTTCTTCATTAATTAATGATCTGAATGTGCTTCTGTCCTCTGGTCCTGAAGAGAATCTTAATTTTGGTCTTGATGCTACTGAAAATGCATCAGCGTGTCTGAGGCTTATTGCCATTCTGATATTCACTGTACATAATGTGAAAAGAGAGTCTGAGAACCAATCGTATGCTGAGGTCTTGCAGCGAACTGTGTTGTTGCAGAATGCATTTATATTCATGTTTGAGTTTGCTGGTCACATTTTTAAGCGATGCATAGATCTTCATGATGCTGCATCAAGCTGTCTTTTGCCATCTATCCTGGTTTTCATTGAGTGGTTGGCATGTCATCCAGATGAAGCTGCTGCCTCTGATATTGGGGAAAAATTTGCTGTTACAAGATTGTTCTTCTGGAGCCAATGTGTTGCGTTATTGAACAAACTTATTCAGACTGGTCTTGTATCTGTTGATAGTGATAGCGACGAAGCTTGCTTTTTCAATATGAATAGGTATGAAAGTGACACTGATAATAGACTTGCCCTCTGGGAGGATTTTGAGTTGAGAGGATTCTTACCCTTGACACCAGCACATACCATCTTGGATTTTTCAAGGAAACATGCCTATGGAAGTGATGGGGGCAAGGACAAATTATCTCGTGTCCGGAGGATTCTAGCCGCTGGTAGAGCTCTTGCAGGTGTTGTATCAGTTAATCAGCAGAGAATATATTTTGATCCAAGCCTGAAGGAATTCATAATGAGCAAAGAGCCCCCAATACTTGGAGGCCTTATGGATTCTACCCTTTCAAGTTCATTTGATCCAATTGAGAGAATACTTGATATTGGGAGAGTGCCAAATACATCTAGTTCTGGGTTTTCACAAACTATGACACGACCTTGTGTTGAAGGAGAAGAAGAGGAAGAAGAAATTGTTTTCAGGCCTACAGTTTCTGACAAATATGAAGATGTAAATGCTTCAAAATTGACTACTTTTGACATATTCAATCCTCTACAAGCATCATCTGCAGGTGATTGGATGGCACACGCTCATTCTCTTTCTGTTCCTTTTGATGGTGTTCCAATTTCAGCTGTTTCAAATGCGAGTTTGAATCTGCATCCATATGCCAATACTATCACACAGCTTCCTTTGCAGCATATTAACTCTACTTCCAGGTGGTTTCCAAAGCAAGATGACTTTCTGTCTGATGGACTAAGAAATATGAATATAAGTGGAAATTTGTATACGAATAACCAAATGTTGCAAGAAGGTTTGAATAACTTGCAGCGAAATTCATTTTTACCTGGAGTTTGTTCTTCTGCCATTCCAAACGCTAACAGTGCACACTCTGGTCAATATAAAACATCAGAGGTCTTGTTTTCGTCCCCACTTGATGCTTTGGTGCATTCAGGAGCAGCATCTGATGGAAGGGTTTTCAGACCTTCTCCACCCTTACCATCACTCAGAAAAACTCCTGTAAGTCGTCCAGTTAGGCACTTGGGGCCACCTCCTGGATTTGGCCATATTCCTTCAAAGCAGCAGGAGGAAGCAATTCCTAACTCTTATGTAAAGGAACAGCAGCCCGAGCTTGATGATTACAGATGGCTAGATGGTCATCAATCTTCATCTTCTAAGAGCATAGGGATGGTGAACTCACTTAATCAACATCTGCACGGGTATCCATATGCTAATATGAGCAGTACTACTGCCTTTGCCAATGCTTCTAGTTTTCCATTTCCTGGGAAACAAGTTTCTAGTATACAGGCACAGGCAACTGATGGGCATGATCTTCAGGGTTTTGAGCAACTGAAAACCCATACTAGGCAAAAACTTGAGCAATCAACCCCACAAAACACTCTGGTGCCTGAACAACGTCAAGCATAATCTCTTTGATCTAACTGGTACTTTCTGAGATTTTATAACAACTATGAGTTAATAATTCAAATTAGGAACTAAATTACAATTTTGTTTCAGAATTTTCATGAGTTTATCTAATTTATTTTTCTATATATTATAGTGAATGATGGAAGTCATTTACGATGAGTTTGCAAGGAGTTCTGCAGTCTGGTGCCAATTGACTTTGGTCCTACCTTTGCATTTGTAAAGGTTGTTGTTACCTTTATATTGAGCATGGATCATGGGAGCATTACGCCGTATGGACCTAAATCTGGTAGGCAGTGGTTCTTCTTCTTTTCATTTTCATCTTGTTTATAATTAATTTATCAAATGAAAATATTCAAATCACCAAGAAGTAACCATGGCAAACCTGCAATGTCACATTGAAATAGATTTGTTTACATTTTCCAATTTAATGTCTCTATCCCATTGCTTGAGGAAGAGTAATCTGTCCTGGATATGCCATGGTGCACTATCCAACACCTTCATTTTTTTTCATCCCCAAATCTCTGAAGATAAGAAAACCAGAAGGCAACATAAACACCTCTAAGTTTTCTTTCACCCTCCATAAGGTCATCACCTCTCCTTAACAACCTGATAGGCTGCATCACCTCTCCTTAACAACCTGATAGGCTGGTCTTGCACCAAGTAGCTCACCAGTGAGGATATCCAGTATCTCTCACCCTCTTTCAGTTCATCAGTTGAAGATTCCGTCTGAACCTTGCTATCAAGCACACTAGGAGCTACAAATTTCAGCTTGCTATCTGAATCCCCATTCATATCTGTATTGGAAAAGACAGACCACCACAAAACCCCTGCTTTATCAGCACTACCCTTTTCAGATTCAAGCACATTATCTCCAATTTTCACTGATAAAACCTCATGCACCAGCTCAGAGATCTACTCTTCCTCAGCCTGAATTGGCCTTCCAACCTCCTCAATCACATCTGTCACCCGCTGTCCATCATCCTGTTTTGACCAAGATAAAAAAGGGAAATCAAGATGGAAATCTCCAGCCTTATCATTTCACTTACACCAGCTGTCCTGCAAGACCCTGTCAAAAGCTCCGCACCACCTCTCCAAGTCCCTGTTCACACTTCACACGGCTTCAGAAAACACCAGATTTCAAAATGAAGGCTGAGCCATACAACCATTAGAGAGGGCCGAGCGCCGACCAATGGGATGGATGGACCTCTTTTGATGTTTGGCTTCTGCTCCTAACCAGTGAGAAAGTGAGCGGCAACCCAGATGGTGAAGGGATCCTTTCAGTTCGTATTCATGATAGGAAGAAGGCAAGGAGAAAAAAGAGACAAAAGGAGAAGAGGTAAAGAAGAATAAAACCCCCAAGTTTTCTTCTGATGCTCCTACCGCCTGATCAAGCGACGGCGGAGACAAGAAGCTGTCTGTTGGCATCGGGGATCAACAGTATCATTTATAGTTAATACTGTCTGGTTTTTTAGGGTACTTGACTATTGCAGTAAGTGATTGGATCAAAAGAATTATGTTGAAGTCAATTAGACCTTTGAATTAAGTGTTATACGGGGCATGCTTTTTTGTAAAATAGTTTACACCGGAAGAGTGCCTATTTTAATTGGGAAAGGGGTGATAGAGAGGAAGTGAGTTGGACACAATCTGGTAAATATTTAAGATATGGGAAGGTTCAGGTAAAAATTTGAAAATGAGAAGCTTTTTCAGATAAATGCCCTCTTTATATTTGATGTCACAACCTGCCCATATTTAAATGTTTCATAGGAGTTTTAGATTCAGGTAAAAAATTAAAAATGAGGCTTTTTCAGATAAATGTCCCCTTTATATATTTGATTTAACAACCTGCCCATATTTAAATGTTCCATGGGAGTTTTAGATTTATTTATTTTTATGTGATTCACATCTCTGCACTTGTCTATGTTTTCTCTGCAACTTGTATTTCTTCTTTTGTTGCTGAAAGTGAATTCCACTATTTAGGAGACAAGTGCATTTAGTTTCTCCTATAGTTGCTGAGTGAATGCATTTTGAATTGACAACAATTAGAAACATTGAATGATAGATTCTATTGTTAAAAGGGCAAAGAAAGGCTAAAGAAACTACTGGATTTTATTTATTTGATTATTGCTAGTTAGATAGTTGCATAGATTTAAATAGATGGATAAGATTCATCTAGTCCATGTCAAATAGGTGGGACGAACATAGCTTATAATGGACACAAATGCATTATCTGACTACCCAAAAAAAACTGTTCTAGATAAAATTAGTCTATATTTAATGTGAAATAGATGGATGCAGTTTTTAGACTTTGTGTATAAGCTTTAGTAGTCAGTAGTATGACAAGATTACCAGTGCATAGGTCTATGCTACTTGATCATTACTGAAAACATAAAGGCCACAAAAAACTGAGGCACCGTAAATGAAGGGCCAACCGATACTATAGAAGTAAGGCATTTATAAAGAACATCAATATCACATTCATACCATACTGACAAAGGAAATTAGTCTTAGCGAAAAGTGCCATTGACTTCCTTCAAATTAAACTATCAAAGGGAAAACAATATTTGATAACTGGCCAAAGGTACTTTCTGTGTTTTCATCACATATTTATTTGAGAAAAATGAAGCTTTTGAATGCACTGACTCTTTCTTCCCAGAATGGCATTGGTGCTCAGGCTCGAGGATGAATGATCAATGTGCTCGATTGTGGGGAAATCTCAAGCATATTGATGTTGATACACTTTTCGAACAAATGTTTTATCTTCATGGACTTTCCTCCTCGGTGGTGGTTGGTGGTAATCAACCGCAAGCTTTAGTATCTTTCATCTTATGCTTCTATCTTGTAATTCAACCCATCAGCAAGTGATCTTTAGCTATTTAAAAGGATGCCCGCATCCTTGATGGGAAAGGTTATCGATCTTATGAAGGAATTTGTAACTGAACACAATGATCTCCGACCGGTGGCTGAATGATGATGATACTTGATTCAGGACACAGAGGAGCCGCTTTCTATTCTTGTTGAATCGACGCTAGTTTATTCTGAATTTTATGTAATAAATGCTGTGGTTTGAATTGTGTGGTGTGCTTTATAATCCAGACTGGACTTGAGCCTGGAACTTCCAGCATCAGCTTAAATTTATCTTCCCAAATGTTATTGGAACAATTAAATGGATGTTCTTAGTTGACACCTCGAAACTTATTATTTGTAAATTTTTTATTTGCAATTTCTTTTTCTCATCGAGCTTGGTATTGATTGCTGTTCATGACCAATTATTTGTTCAAATTCCATTATATTTCATAGAATTTACTCCTTTCATTTTGTTTGGGCATTTTGCTTCATATTTGATGATTGTACTTGCTCAATTGTTTATAAAATATTCTCATGATTTGGTGTAGTTGGTATTTGCATGAATAATTATTCTAATAGGTTTTGGAATTAATTTTTAGCGGATAATTTTTCTTAGGTAAAGGATTGTTGTGTTAGGATAAATATTTTATTTATTCTTTTTCACTCTAATAAAGCTTAATAAAACAATCGAGCTCAATTAGCTTTCTAATAAACAAACTCCATCACATTCTCCAATCTTCTTTGTTTCTCTCGCTGGAACTCACTTGTTTGTCCTTGTAAACATAAAAAACCATTTATTTCTTCAATTCTCTTCCTATCATATAACAAATTTCGATCACTCGCTAGAACCTCAAGAAACAAGACGAATATTGTTCAATTAATGTCGGAATAAATTTGGAATAGAGTTTATACATATTTAAATCCTCCCTGTTCTTCTACATGATAAATTTAGAATAGAGTTTATACGTATTTAAAAATAGATCTTTAAAATAAATATGCTTGAGTAACTTTAAATTTATAGAATAAGTAAATCAGAAAACAAAACAGTTTATTCTTGATATCTGAATTATAAAAAATAAAAATAAATAAAAAACCAAACAAAATCCTCTGCTGTGCTCCATTTGCCCTTGTCTCACTCTGTTTCAAACGGCTTTTACGGCGAAGAATGTCTGCATTTCATCTCGCGTTTGTCAGCGTCAGGCAAATCTGACTGACACCTTTCACTCCATCTCTTCCGCTCGTTTCTTATGCCTCAAGCATAAGTAAAGTAAAGCCCATGGCCTGCCTGCCATCATCAAACCCCCACCACCTCCTCTCCTCTGCTTTCCAACAGTCTCTTCTTCCTCCTCCTTTTGCCAACCTCTGCAACAACAAAATGGAGACGGGCGGAAGGAGGAGAGACCAGTTCGAGTTGCTCCAGGAGTTGCACGCCAAGTTAGAGAAGCTGGAGGAGGAGACGCAGGCGATGAACCAGACCATCAGAAGGTGCGCTGAGGAGAGAGCCAAGCTCATGGACGAGATCACAAAGCAGTTCCACAGAATAAGGAAGAGTAGTAGTCTCTCGGTAGGTATAAGTATAACGTCCCGCTGCCACTGCATGATTTCAATCTGAATAATTTTCCATAACGAGAATATTGTTTATGTTTGGCTCTTTGCAAATGCAGAACGATGGAGAGCGTAAAAAGCTCAACCTCCAAACGTTTCGAGCTCTGATCTCAATCATCAGGCAATTAGATGATCATTGAAGTAGTCCTTGTTTGAGAGTAAATTTGAAGCTCAAGTTAGATGAAACTTTTGTATGCACATTTGATGCAGATCCATTCAATAGGATGAGTCGAGTGCACCAATTGTGATTGAATCGGTCGATTGAACTGGTTGAGTCGACTAGGATGGCCAAATTGATTTATCCACCCGACTTACTTTTACTGTCTGAAATATTTTTGAAAAAAAAAAATTAGATATATTTCAAAAAATAAAAGCGAATAAAAACAAAGGAATCAAGATTAACTACTGATGTATCCGGAGATAATTCATCCAGAAGTCACCTCCTCTTCTTTCCTCACAATCTAGACATCCTCTTTGAGGCTCCGTCCCGCTGACGCCCACGTACAGAAGCTACCTCTAATGGGCAGACTCCCTTGCCGGGGCTAATTTTCTTTGACTTCAATCTTTGACAATTTCTAACAATTACCGTCATCGTACTCCGCTGTTAGAACCACTCTTGGCCCGACGGAACCGAGGGTGACACCTAGCTAATAGCTCAATCAAAATAGATATACGACTCAACTGTTGTCCCCTCTAGCATCCGACCTATAGCCACTCGACTCTTGACTCACTGCAAGTGTGACGGATTGCATGGCTTGTGCGATAACTAGCATGGTCGAAGCGTCAAGCCATGTGAACATTTCCTCCCATGGTTATATAAGGTTCGATGATGATAAATAAAGATATGATTTTCTTATCTCGTATAAAAAAGATTATTCTTCTCACTATGTTATTTGTGCTTTTTCTTAGTCGTGCGCTCACCCGCAAGCCAGCCAGATGCTCGTTGACGAGTGTTGACTCGTAGGACCTCGAGTCTAGACCTGTCAAACGACGAATGCAACAATGGCTCGAAGATTAAAGAGAGAGGAGGGGATCGAGCGTGTGTAGAACTGTCCACGGGCCAGGTTTTAACCGAACCTAGCTCGAGCTTGTAACCGGGTCAACAAGTCGGTTATCCGTTGACCTAGGTTAAGCATAACCGGCTCAGCACCAAAGGCCCATTGAACCGTTAAATGATCGGTCATTAATCGTTGTTTTGACGATTTTTTTTTATGATGATGTCCATTGAATCGTTGAATTAGTCGTTAACGGTTGGTTTAATCATTTTTATTTTTTATTTTAGGGTTTAGTTTTTTGAATCAGTCCCACCCTAAATCCTAAAAAAAAATTATTAGTGCTAAATCTCGATTATAACTATTAATATTTTTATATGTTAGTTAATTATTTAATAACTAATTAATAATTTTCTTTTATTATATGATTATTTTTAATAAGCATAGTCCCGCGTCTGGTAAATGATTTTATAAATTTATAATTTTAATTTTTTTAATATAATAATCTTAAATCGTGACGAACTGTGGTAAATTATGAATCGACAATTTCGAACCGTGAACATAATCATCTTGGACGGTTAAATTTAAGAATCAACCTATCAAGAACCATCGAATCGATGATTTTAAACCGTTAAATTATCGATTTTGAATCATGATCGAGTCTAAGCACGTGGAGTAAGACACTAGCAACTTCATTTGCAATTAGATCGAGTAATGATGGAAAAAATTCGTATATTGATTAAATATATTTGAAATTTGTAATGTAAAATTATAAATTTAACTTATTTTGATTTTAAGATATGGTATATATTTTTTAGCAATAGATATAATAGAATTATGATGCAATTCGTTTGATTTGAAAAACAATTATAAAGATATGTTTTTGGTAAAATACTTAATTATGGGTATTTTTGTTAAATGTCAAAAAAAAAAAAAATCCTCTGTCACCAGTAGTCACGCGGTGGACAACCAACGGAGGACAGCTGGGTGGCTTTCGGATCAGGTTGGTTCCTTCCTCTACCCGCTCCGCTAATCGACCGGTCCGGTCATTCACCAATATAAATAGAAGCTTTCGGAGCCAAAAGCTCACGATCTGCCTCGCCGCCCTTGTATCCGCCGCCTTCCTCGTCAACGGTGCCATCGCCGTCGAGGCACCAGCCCCGGCCACAACCTCTGCGGCCGGTGTCGTATCCCCGGCCCGCAGCTCGCCTCGTCGTTCTACAAGGAACGGCCGGCATACAATTTCGAATACAAAATGGCAACTCATGGGAGTGAAAAACCTAATTATATATAGTGAATAATGGATAATGCAAGTTTTGATTTTTCAAAAAAGAAGGAATAAGAGTTTCAAAGGAGACCAATATTACGGTAAAAACGTTAAGTCACCTTTAGAGCAATCTCATATATTTTTGAAGAGAATAAATTATAAAAAATAGTTATCTTAACGTCACGACATGACTCACAAGGAGGGGAGGAACTTCACTAGACTACCTTAAAAATCACTAAAACATTAAATAAAATGCCCAATTAAGCAGGGCCATGATTGTAATAGATAGTAAAACTTGTAATTTTTCAAAAGTTATCCAAAAGAATCTATATATAAAATGATTAATCAGATTGGATAACGTCGGATTTAAAATAATCGATTCGATCTTGTGAAAATTTCCACCGATTAATAAAATAAATCGGAAAGTGTTAATAGAAACTAATCCAAATAACTAATATTTTTAGATCTATTTTTTATTGGAGATTTTTTTTATACTATATCACAATTAAAATTTAAATCTTACATCTTTTAATTATTTATTACAAAATTTAATTATTACATCACTATTTAAGAGAAAAAAAATCTATATATAATTATAGATAGACATGCATATTCATGGATAAATACAATTGTGATTTACCACTAAACTTAGCCTTTACACTACAAACTTTGTCTACGGAATTTACACGTAGTATAATAATAATAATAATATTATATATATATATATATATATATTATTGTTTGGCCTCTTTCTCCTCCATTTACATTTTTTTTTCCGATCAAATCGTTCCTAATTCATCCCAAAACTTTTATCATTATTTTCACCATCGACTGTGTCATTGTTAATATCACAATCTTGAGACAAGCTATTAATCCAGAAAATAATGACACAGTCGATGGTGAAAATAATGATAAAAGTTTGGTACCAAAATTGATTATATAACTTGCTAATTGATTATATATTCGGAAAATTTGTGACCTAAATTTTTTATTGATAGTTTAGTACCAAAATTTTAAAATAATATCACAATCTTGAGACAAGCTATTAATTCTTATTTCGCATCGGAGTTGTGCATGAATTTGTTCGTCGTTGTCAACTACCGTGCAACTTGGGACGATGATTTTTAGGAAGTTTTGAGCTCAATTCCATTCCTAAATCGAGAATTTGAAGGTCGTTTGAGAGTGAGCAAATTTTTGAATTGATTTGTATGATTTTGATATCAATAATTGATATTTGTTTAATCTTTGGATGTAGATATGAACTTTGCATCAATTTGAGATATAATTTTCAAATTTATTTGAGCATTTTTCAAAAAATTCAACTTGTTTAATTGGAGATTTTCAAATTTCTAGTGTCGCATACACTACAAAAAAATTACAGTTTTGGAACGAATTTTGTGACGAAAAAAATTTTCGTCCCAAAAAAGGCGTCGCCAAAATTTGCGACGAAAAAATTTTTCATCGCAAAAATCGTTGTAAATTTGTGACGAAATTTTTTTTCGGCGCAGAAAATCATAAAATCAAATTTGCAATGAAAAAATTAAATTCGTCGCAAATCTACGAAATCTGCGACAAAAACCAGATTCATCGCAAATCTGTGATGAATTTTTCTTTTCGTCGTAAATCTGCGATGAATTTGATTTTCGTCGCATATTTGCGATACAACAATGATTTTACGATATTTTGCGACGAATCCATTTTCGTCGCAAAATCCATTATTTTAATAGAATTTTTTTATTTGATCCTTTTATCCTGTATACAACAATATAACAATTACATCTGGATTACATATATCCAGAATCCATGCAATGCTGAAATAAAAAAAAAAAAAACATCACACCAAACAAATTACATTGCGAGATAGATATCCATACTCAATACACATCAAACAAATATAAGCTCAAAAATAATAAATATCCATACTCAATATATATCCAAATTCAAATGATATAATATCTGAAAATCTTAAAAAAATATAATAAAGGTTATCAATCTTTGGTTACTCGGCAGATACTTTCTTCTGAATCAAAACTTTTACTTTTCCTTTTCCTGAATCACAAAAAAAAAATAGAAAGTATCATTTTTAACATCACTTCTTATAAATTATATATATATATATATATATATATATATATAACTTACTCATTCTGAGATAGATTTTCATGCATCACCTTTCTAAGATCAACAACCCTGTTGAAAAATAAAAATAACAGTATTAAGTTTGATTTCTAAAATGAATGATTCATAAACTGAATCAAATAACAAATTTAACTTAAAAACATCATACATAACAAAATCAAGAAGAACCATCACCGCCCTCATCATCACTAGAACTGGAAGGAATCTGACTTGGACCGGAGCCTAACTGAAGATGTCGCATAATAAAGTCTTGTTGTCGGCGCATTGCTCTCATTTCTCGATCTCTCTACCTCATTTCCTCATCCCTTTCAATTATTATGCCCTTCAATTAGCTAACCTCTTCAGTCAAGCAATTTAATTGTGTGGTCACTACTGGTCGGGTGGAAGTAGATGTACGAGAAACTCTCTAGGTTCTGCTCAAAGAACTCATACCCAATATCCTTCCTTCTTTCTGGCCCCCACTTGCTTCCACCCATAAATCCAAATTATTACCAATAGACTGCTCGGATTTCACAATATCACCACTAGCACATGAACTTGTGTGTGCTAGCTCGAGCTCAATGCATTTCTCCTGTATTGTAATGAGAAAATTAAAATTAAAGATACTAAAAATAAATTTTAGAAACCTTAATTGTACTAAGATTAACTCAAACTTAATAGTTATGGCTCTTTCCCCGCTCCAAATCTTCTTTTTTTTTGTAAATGTACGGGTGAAAGTATCTATGAATGTAGGCTTCTTCCCCATTTCCTTGGTCTAAAAAGACTATTAAAAATAATAAAATAGTATAAAAAATAGAATAAAAAATTATCAATCTACATGTATGCTCATCGATATTGATAGAGTCTCCCGCATATGATGCAGACAAATCTCCAAAATTATAAGTTTGATTTGTTTTATTCTGTTGACTCTTTTCTTTGCTCTCCTTGATTTCCCACGCATTGGAGATCCTAGTCCAATTTTCATCAGTGATGAAGGGTGGCTTTTTCCCCCTAGTTCTAGCATGATTCAGTACATGTCGGGTGTGATCGTCATATTTTTTTCTTAAATATTCTCTTGATTTCCAATTCATCACTAAGATCTCAAGTGAATGACCTCTGAAACAGGAAAAAATAATTGATTATATAATCAATTTTATTTAATATATAAATTGAAGGAGATATATCTTAAACTCGTTCCACCAAAGCTCTTTTATGGGTGCTGGAGTGCTGGTATATGTCATGTCATAGAATCTCCTCTCCAATGGTTATTCATGATTCTATTAATCTCGCGAATAACACTTATAGAATTTTCAAATCTATCATAAAATAACAAAAAAATATTAAATAATTAAAATAGTTGAAAAAACTATTTTTTTTTAAAATACTTATGAATCTCCACAGGGAATTATAGACTCTCAAGTGTCTTGGATCTCAACAAATTAGTGTCTAGCAAGTACTGGTGAAGGTGAATGGGTAGGCACTAGGTATTGTGCGTGGGAAGGTCCTGCCTGATCAGGAGAGGGCGTAGGTCTAGTCTTAGGCGATGGATCAGACTGGCCTGAACTCCGTCTACGGCTACCCTGTCAAAACTGTCAACCAAAATTAAAATTTAGAAACAAGTAAATAAAAATTAGATACATGAACATGATAATACTTACTATATGCATAATGAATATGTCTGAGAGTGCATGATACCAAATGTGTGAGAAGATATCACCTCAAACCTATATGAAAAAATACAGAGCATTAACAGATAAAATATATAAAATTAAGATAACTAATTGTACATTTGTAGATTAAAACTAAATTTACTTATAAAAAAACTTACCCTTTATCAAAAATCACAGTCGTCATTATCATTATCCTCCTCCTCCTCCTCCTCCTCATCATCATCATCAATTTCACTTGCATCCACATTTATCACTACTCAACTAGGATCTCGTAACATTGGAATAATATATTCCTCGGTCTGAAATATGTTTGTAACTTCCTCTTGTTGATATACAATGTCTTCCCAACGTTCCTCAATTTTTTTCGTGCTTTCATTTTACAAACAGCCCACCAATCAATTTTATCACGTTTCAAACTAGGATATGAAGCATAGAAAACTTGAATTGCTTGTTGTGCCAATACAAATGGTTCATATCTTTT
>JBBUKS010158160.1:0-24536 GCA_038050645.1 Hedychium gardnerianum
AATCTCCATTAATCATCTTTAATGGGTTGGATTTTAGCATATTGGATTAACCATTAACCCAATACCATAATCATTAAGCCAATAAGCCTAATCATCTCATAATTGACTCTTAGGACTAATACTAACAACAATGTGGGAGGGAAGTGATGATTTTAATCAAACAATTTGTATTTGCTTCCATCTATTTAATTTAATCTTGTTGTGGTGTTGAGAACAGTCAGTCCTTGGCTAATAAGTGCAATCTTTTCTGTACCTTAAGTGTAATATTTTCTATACCTTGGGTTTGTCTCTACCAATCAAGGGTGATTCATCTACTTGTATAATCATTTAGTTCTTAGATTACTCTTTTATTTTTTGAAACATATGATATTATTAGCTTGTGTTCTCTTTATCAGTGAATAAGCCATGTTTGGCTCAGGATGTGATGGTTACGATTTATATCAAACAGTTTGTATTCTTTCCTTCAAACCAATTCATTTTAAAGCTATGATTTCGAACTAAAATACTGAACTAGGTTCCATCCATGAAACCTTCAAATCACCTTTACAAGAATTGTTCATGCGAATATAACCATAAAGTAAAACAAACACGACATGAATATCATCCATCCCAAGCATAAAGAGACGCTCAAACACTGAACCCGTAGAGAGTGCATCCTTGACGCTTAAGAGCGTAGACCACATCCATGGCAGTGACGATCTTTCAGTGAGTGTGCTCGGTGTAGGTCACAATGTCATGTCACATGTCTCCTCGTAGATCAGGCCGCTAATGAGCTTGACAACACCACAACGAGAAAGGTGACGGATGGACGGTTTGGTAATGCCTTGGATGTTGTCGTGGAGAACCTTGTGGTGCCTTCACCCCGCCCTTCCCAAGTCCCTTGTCACGTTCTGACATAGGGACGACCCGCTCAAGAATTGAAAGGCTTGATAAGGTAGATAGGAAAGAGATTGAGATGAGAGTTGCCCTAAGGGAGGAAGGGTATTTATAAGGGAGTGCATATGGGTTTGGGGGAGAAGGAAAGAGAGGGAATTTGGGGTTTTTGGAACGTGGAACGTGGAATGTGTGATCATCATGCTCCACAGCAAGATATAGGCAAGTAAATGAGTGGCCTCCTAGGTGGGAGGGTATAACCCAGGGCGATGAAATCCTCGAGAATCGACCTATGCCCAATCCGATAAGTATGTCACCCGAATACCAACTGTGATATTCTCGTGGGGGCGTTTGTTTGTTTGTTTTCCTTAATGCTATGTCAAACGATAACACCATGAAAAATCATTTATACAACAATAGGGCATGTAGTTGAGCAACATCAAAATGTTTTAATTTAGAGTTGAAAGAAAAAAAGATCTATGATAATCAAAAACAAAAAAGTTGAGGGTGGTTGAGTTTAATATGCAAGAACACTTTGAAAATGAAATAGATATTAGTAGAAAAAGTAAATTAAAAGTGTCTATCTGTCATATGTGTTGGAACTTGTTAATCTTAAGCCACATGAATTCTAAATATCATACAAGAACTCAATTATAGGAAAACAACAACAAAGATCTAGTTACATCGAAATCATAGCACAAAAATAAAATACATAAAACTGTAAAGTGTCATCTTCCTTTCCTTGGATCTTGCGGAAGAAGAAGGAGAGCAAGGAAGAGGTCTTCTAAAGGAACTAAGGGGACGCACTGAAATTTCTACATCAATGGGGAACACAGAAAACTATCAAATCCCAAATCCAACGGGGGCCAGTCCTATATATAGTTAAACTCACATTCATTATCAGCTCATAGATGATAATGGAGCGGATATAGGGTTCTACACATATAAGTTCACATCCAATAACCCAAAACTCTCAAAAATCATAAGTTAGATCACTTAATGGGTTCGGTATCTTAGCGACATAAATCCGCAAGTCATAAATCGCATATGAGCCCACCTAAAGAAGATTAAATTCAACAATATGTCCCAGAGTTGGGATGCTTAAATCACAACTCAAGTGAGGATAACTGGATAAATCATGATTGACCAACAATGGAAGATCAACAATTAAAAGAAGAAAGCCCTATGGGCTATGAGTAGGGCACCTATACAATCTCCCAAATATCCATGATTTGATTTTCAGCTATGGCGCACTGCCAGACATTTTCCTCTAGTGGGACGATAAACTTGGGATGTTGAACTGCTTTGCTGCCCGCTACAGGCACTTACGAATTTATCATGATGGTCGATGAGAAATTTTTGTGGGGCCAAACCGATCATCCCCAAGATTAGCCAACCCGAAGGGTTGGATACCTGGTACTAGCTAAAAAAACAATTAAAAGCAGAAAAATATGATTATATGTGTGGGTTCATGTTAGATGTAAAAAAACACCACGTTGTTCAAAAGTTTTGAGACTGATGACGTCTCCAGAGAGGAGTGAATAATGATTATCTTTGATCGATCGTGTGCTTGTCTATAAAAAATTAATACACAATGAAAATATAAATAAAATAACATAAACAACGCAAGCACAACAAATCGATTATTTACGTGGTTCAAAACCCTCGATTCCTACTATGTAGTCTAGCATTCTAACAGTAGCATTATTATGCTTTCTCCTTCTCAGGTACTTTCGGAAATGGAGAAACCTCTTATAATTTCTATTTTACAAGCAATACAAAGAAGAATACAAAGATACAATAACAAATATGAACAATGCAAATGAAATAACTTTACAATTGTAAATATTTGCTTTGATCACTTTTGGTTGCTTTGGATTGCCTCTTGAAGGTCTAAAATGCAACAACACTTCCTGTCAAAACCTCCAAGAATTGGCATGTCAAAATCCTCTATAAAATTTTCTTTTATAGGGTTGTCGTCGTGATTGTTTTCCGCTCAATAATCAACTACTTATCACCATCAGTAGAATTGCTCTAACAGGATTCAAACATTGTCGAGCTTTGACTACACAATGACTTCTCCAAGCTCTGCATTTAAGTCAGCAGTCGACTGCTAGTCGAGTGTCGCAATCGAGTTCAAAATTTTGTATTCGTTCTAATAGTGTCATCGGTCAAGTTCCTCACTCGGTTGATGCATCAGTCGATTAATCACACCACAAACCCCCTCAATAGTTGAGTCTTTCACTGGACTAATACAACAGTCGAGTGATAAACTCATCAATCGATTGCTCATACCACAACAACACCTGGAACCCCCTTAAACCCCATATCGTAGTTTCGGGCTCATCAATCAGCTAACAAATTATATTAGTTGATTGATACCTCTATTTCAGCCTTATCAAGGATGAATACTCACTTTTCCTAGTATCTGATTGACCTCAACCTACTAGGACTTTCTTTGTTTAGTATTAAGTCAACATTGACCTACCGGGATTTTCTTTGCCTAACATCCGGTTAATCTTGATCTGTAGGGACTTCATCTTTGTCTAGTATCCGGTCAACATTGATCTTTCGAAACTTCACATCTCATGCCTAACATCATGTCAACCTTGACCTATCAAGACTTCATCATTGTCAAACATTTGATCCTTCTTGACTTGTTTGGACTTTTTGTCTCACGTCTAACATTTAATCCTTCATGACCTATGGGACTTTCACCCACACACGCCTAACAATCCGGTCATCCATGACTTATTAGGACTTCCCTCATTGTTAAGTGTCCAGTCAACTATAACTCACTTAGACTTCACTTCTCATGTCAAGTGTCTAATTCTCAATGATCCACTTGAACTTTGCTCTTATCAACTCCCTGTTGGATTTCTGACTGTCACATGTCCAGACAACCATGACTCACTTGGACTTTTTCAATGTCAAGTATCCGATCAACCTTAACCTACTTGACTTTTCACTAAACCATCAAACATCAACATCCAAAATAATCTTGGCCAACCTTGACTCAACGTCGATTACACCAACAATCTCCCTCTTTAATAATTTTCACTTTTACTTGACGTCTTGCTCAACCATCAAACATATTAATCAAGTGTCAAGTATTTGGTCAACCTTAACCTACTTAACGTATCACTCAACCTCAAACATATTGATCAAATATCAAAACTCAACTTAAGTCAATTCAAAATTGGTCAACCTTGACCAGAGGTTGATTGCACCAACAAAAAGTATAATAGTAGTTCATATAGAAGATAACTAGGGGTGAACAAAAATTTGTTTCATTCGAAATAACAGATCGACCAAACTAATTCAAAATTTTGGTTCAGTTTATTTAGAAGTTCATTTTTTAAAATAAAACATTAGTTATTTCGATTAAATCAGTTTCGATTTTGAATTTTGAAAATCAATTAAATTAATTTTTTATTAAATAATAAAAAATATTAAGAGTTTTAAATTTTTTATTAAACCAATTAAGTTTTCAATATTTTTTATTAAATCAGTTCAATTTTAGTTTTTAATTATTATTTTTAAAATGAATAATTCAATCAGTAATAGAATTTACCAATTTTACATCAGTTCGATTTATTCAATTTTAATGACAAAATTTGATCAGTTTAGTTGGTCCAAAAAAAGTGATTAATTCGGTTTAATCGATTCAGATTTAACCAAATCATAAAATAAAGTATATTCCAATATCCTATTTTGCAAAGCAATACTCTAATACACATAAAATCTCATTGGTCTCGAATAACCTATAAATGAAACAACTTTACAATAGTATCTTCTGAAGGTCTGGAATGCAGCATCACTTCCCCTCAAAATCTTCAAAAATTGACACGTCGAAATCTTCCACAAAACTCTTTTTTTATAAGCAGTGGCATAGCTAGGGACAGGGACAAGGTGCGACTGCCCCTGAGAATTTTAAAAAATCTCCCGAACTCACCCCGAAGACGGGTCCGAATCCGCCCTCACCGAGTTTATTCTTAGAGCTAAACTTGCGAGTGGCCACCACCAACACCTCATACCAGAAGACCCTCCACTCCTTGGATGCAATCGCCTCCAAGTCCTCCTCCTCCCTCTCCTTCTCATTCCCCCTCCCCTCTGCTTTCGCCGCAAGAAGCAAATGAATAAGCCTTCCAAAAAAAACTCAAAATCGAGGAAGCAGGCATCCGTGGTTGTTACCTTCGGTTCCATCGAAGAAGTGCTCAATGAGGCTCTTTAGGAATTTCTTGGACTTAGCCATCACCATCGACGATGAGTAAGAAAAGACCTCCTCGATCCATGATCCGCTGCATGGCGCGCAAGTGTTCGATGATTTGTGCCAATTGATAAATCAAAAATTGAAAGAGGAATTAAATTTTAAATGGTTGAATCATAATTAATGAAGAATCCGCTAAATAGAGCAAATATTTAGTTTGAAAAATAATATATATATTTGACCCACCCTAAGCAATCTTTTGATGTGACCCCTAATTCGTCGAATTTCAAAAATAAAAAATATTTAGTTGGCAAATCCTCATTTGCAAGGCGATTAAGATTATTATGAAGAATTAAATTTCCATCTCATGGGCTAATACGTGATGACTGTTGTATTACGGAGGGTTTAAGTTATGAGATATAGATTGCAATCTAACCTGATTGGTTAATATTGATGAATTGTTAATGAGTTATGAACTTTATAATGAATGGTCTAGGATAGGTTGGTATAAAAAAAAAAGTCAAAATCCATTTGGACATGATGCTAAAATCAGGCTTCTTCTTTCTCTCTACCTCCCCATTAAGACGATGACTCTTATTGTCATGCCAACTCTTGTAAAAGACTCTCCATTGTTCTTGCAAGAACTTCGTTTAGCGACAAGTAAGAGACAATGATATTGGCTTCAGGTCAGCCTTTCGATTGTGTCATTGTCTCGATATCAATTTCTATTTAGCCATATAAATGATGATAGTTAGATGATATGGGGGTGAATTCGCTCACTCTGATTGAAAATCCTAGTCACGTCACCGTTTATAGGGTTACCATCATGACTATTTTTTGCTCAACAGTCAATTGTTTGTCACCATTAGTCAATTGCTTTGTCAGAATTTGAACATTGTCAACCTTTGACCACTCAATGGCTTCTTCCAGCTTAGTATCTAGGTCAACAGTCGACTACACACCTAACAGATGACTATTACATCAACAATCGAGTGCCTAGTCAAGTTCAAAACTTTTTGTTCACTCTAACAATGTCATCCGTCAAGTTCCTCACTCGACTAATGCATGAGTTGACTAATCATTCCCATCAGTCGATTGATCATATTGCAAACCCCCTCAGTCGTTGAGTCCTTCACTCGACTAATGCAACAATCGATTGATAAAACCTATTAATCGATTGCTCGTACCACAACAACACCCAAAAACCCCTTAAACCTCTAGATCTTGGTTTTGGGTTCATCAATCGACTAACAAACTATATTAGTCGATTGATACATCTATTTTAGCCTTACCAAGGTTGAATACTCAATTTGCTTGGTATTTGATTTACCTCAACCTATCAAGACTTTCTTTGTTTAGCATCCAGTCAACCTTAACCTCCTAGAACTTCCTTTGCCTAACATCTTATCAACTTTGATCTATAAGGACTTCACCATTATCTAGCATCCGATTGATCTTGACCTGTCGAGACTTCATATCTCATGTCTAACATCCAATCAACCTTAACATGTGAGGACTTCACCATTGCTAAACATTCAGTCCTCCTTGACCTCTTTGGACTTCTCATTTCATTCCTAACATCCGACTTTCTATGATCTATAGGATTTTCACCCACACACCTAACATTTGATCCTCCATAACCTGTGAGGACTTCTCTCATTGCTAAGTATTTGATCAATCATTACCCACTTGAACTTCACTTTCATGCTAAGTGTCCGGTTCTCAATTATCCACTTTGACTTCGCCCTTACCAACTCCTTACTAAACTTCCAACTGCCAAGTGTATTGTCAACAGTGACTCACTTGGACTTCTCCACTGTCAAGTATTCGATCAACCTTGATCTACTTGACTTTTCACTTAATCATCAAACATCGACACCCAAAACAATCTTAGTCAACCTTAACCTGAGGTCGATTGTACCAACAATCTTTCCTTTTACTTGATGTCTTGCTCAACTGTGAAACATATTAATCAATTGTCAAATATTCAATCAACTTTGACCTACTTGATATATCGATCAACCTTAAACATATTGATCAAACATCAAAATTCAACTTTCACCATAAGTCAATTACACCATAAAAAAATATAATAGTGGTTCATATATAAGATAACTAGGGGCAAGCAAAACTTTAGTTCAATTGAAATAACTGACTAAACCGAACTAATTCGAAAATTTGATTCAGTCTATTCAGAAGTTTTTTTTAAAAAAAAAATAGTTATTTCGGATAAATCAATTTGGTTTCGATTTTAAATTTTGAAAAACAATTTATTAAATAATAAAAATATTAAGATTTTTTAAATTTTTATTGAACCGATTAAGTTTTTTATTAAAAAGTTTTAATATTTTTTAATTTTTTTAAAAAAATAATTAATTTAGTCCTAACCAAATTAATCAATGTTCAATTTATTCAATTTTAATGACAAAATTTGATCAGTTTAGTTGGTCCAAAAAAAAAGTTTAATTAGATCGATTCGGATTTAACTAAATCATAAAAAATAATAATAATAAAAAGTATATTCCAATATCCTATTTTGCAAAGCAATACTCTAATACACAAAATCTCATTGGTCTCCAATAACCTGTAAATTAAATAAGTCAATTTGCAAGAATTTACCAATATCACTTCGACAACATCTTCATCAAACGGTGCAACAAAATGTCCAAATCTACAAATTCCCTTCCTATCTCCAGGTGCCTGGAGTGGTGCCTATGACAAGTAACAATATGCATATTCAAGCACTTAAGAATGATACAGAAGCGTACACTTAAAATGATATAGAAGCAAATTGTAGAGCTGTAAGAGTTTAGTGATAAAAATGTGTTCATTGTTCTGGATAAAAATGAAGAATGAGAAATCTTGATCGTATTAGTTTTGATTGTATTCAAAACTATTTATTTTTTCTATCAAACTTACTAAAATTTTATCGAGAGCTCGAGTTTTGACTGACTTTTAGAAGAGACGTTATTGTCATAATAATTTAGCTAGATCATAGGTTTGTGTATTGAAATTTTATTGCGCACAAATTTTTTTATGTATTGAAATGAAAAAACAGAAAACAAGATCACAATCAAGATTTACACAGATAAGTTTATTTATAAAGATACTACGTGATCAAGGATGTTGAGTATTTGATCTTGGAGACAAGTACAATCTGGTAAAGGGGAGGAGTAGACAGACTGATTGCTCTTCCGTTGTGTCATTCCCTTTTTTTCGCTTTCACGAAAAATTCCTTCCATTTCTTCCTTGAAAGACTTCCAACTGTAGTTATCAAAACACACGACAAAACATTTTAAGTGATATTAGGAAGCATCAGATAAACACAACACAGAAACCAAGCTATCTAGGTAGTTGTACTTGATATTAGTATCTTGAAACAACGTGACCAACTTTCTTTTGTTTGGCTTAATGGTCTTAGAATGCCCTCCGTAGAGGAATCGACGATGGCCCATCATGAACTGTGGAAAGTTGCCACCCTGGGTGGTCACAAAAACTTCACTGTGAAGACACACAAAATAGTCCAAGGCAGCCAACCTCGATGAGTAATCCTACAAGAGTATTTTCCTTTTGGCTGTCAATATAATCGGACAAATAACAATAGGAAGTAAATTAGTAGAAGAACGAGCAAATAAATTAAAGTGCACCTGAAATGGAACAAGCTCCTCTGGAGTAGCAAGAGATTGTTTTGTCTGTAGAAGTGGAAATAGTTGCAATAGCGGCGCTAAGTGTGTTTCTGCCTTATATATTTTGCCAGATGCCAAATAAATTGGAGTGTTGTTATTGAAGCCCATGCCTCTTAACATCATTCCCACCTATTCTGACAAGGAAAAACTGAAAAATAATCTTTGGAAAATACAAGATAGTATATTTAAGGGAAAAAACTAATCTTTGGAAATTGATTCCAGAATTGTATGTGCAGAACATGCTTCAGATAGATAGTCGGCTGATTAGTTACCTTGAGTGATTCATGATGGCATGCAAATATGTTAGATAGCATGAAATGTACGGCTAAGATGTTTAAGAAACAAATGAACATTTAAAAAACAATGCTTAAGAGACTGCATAATGATACTTTGTTCAACCAGGTGAAGTTGGTACAAAATTAGATGAACAGGAATCACCAGGTTATTGTCAAAACTATTAGGAGTTTAGGCGTATTGCACATGATGAATATTTATAATTGTGGATGCCGATGAAAAGAGTATTCTCGAATAAAAGAAAGGAAATGACAGAATATTTGAAATGCGGTATTGAGCTTCTAGAGGTAATTAGTTACCTCCAAAGGAGTCAAAGGGCATTTGCCTTGCATTCTGTTTAGATCAGGCCTCAAACAGTGACTTTGGAGTTTAAACTTCTTCCAACCTCTTTGGCGAGCTGAATCCATTTCTACTTTCTCATCCATTCCTCCATCATAAATGCAGCAAGAGAAGGCTACCATGTCCTGCAATTGCAGTGACAAAGAATGAACCCAGTAACAATAGTTTTTGGTACATGCAAGTATGCAACATACACAGGTTCAGATCCAATACCGCCTCAAAGCGTAGGTGGACAGCAACATAATTCCCCTCAGATAATGAACTTTTCTCTTTCATGTGATGAATTAGCTTCGTTGCCATTGTTGCTATGGAAGGTGAGAACCTTATTGCTTTGAAATTAGCTAAGCACCTAAGTCTTTGCATGTCTGATGGAACTTCAACTTCCAGTCTATTTGCAAAAGGGGCAATGCGAATAACACTGCAATACATATGAGGATCATTTTATTAAGCATTAATTTTCTTCCAGATAAGAGCTTTTCTGCGATTTTGTCTTTAGTTAATATTAATTTTATGTTTGTGAATGCATTAGCATATATAATAACAGTGAAGTAGTATGAGAATTTATGCAGTTGGGAAAAAAAACTCTACACAATTCAATTTTTGGCACTTTGGACCAATCTTAATCAAGTAGTAACTAACAAGGCATACCCGTGCTCCTGCAATAATGGTAGTGCAACATCTGAATAAAATCTTGCCGTTGCCCAAGCTTTAGCTTTCAAGTTTGGTATACTGCTGGTATTGTAGCCAAATCTTTCAACAATCATTTCAGGGAGTTCTTTCACTACTTTCACATGCCCTTTAAGAGTGTTTATGAAGTGATCTTCATCATAAATATCCTCAAATTTGCTGTCAAAAGTGTTAGAGCACTTCTAAAGTTATATGGAGTTTCGTGATCTTCATCATTAACAAGTACTTTTTGATTGTACACTAATAATGTAAATCAGTAATTTCACAAGAAGGAAATTCAAGATATAAATTATTATAAGCTACATACAGCCAGTATCTGAAATAAATGAGTTCCTCTATCATCAACTAATTAACCAAATTTGAAGCTATTGAGTTTCTATTTGTTACTGTCTTGGAACAAATACCAAATATATAAAATGGAGACAGCATCTCCATTTAATCTGTTTTACATTGGTGAAAAAGAAGTCGTATCTCAATTCACAAGATGCAGATATCTTTAGTTCCTTAACCAGTAAACTTGGTGGAGTTGTTCCAAATTGCATGTGAAGACCCAAAGGATTCTCATAAAAAAATATAGCAAGTTATGAAAATAAAATTGAACTCTGAAGTTCACTTAACTCATCATCCACTGTTAGTGTTTGTACAGGTTAGATATTAAAAAAAAATATGATAAACCCAGTTAGCCTCACTGACTAGCCATGGGGGTGACCGGTCCGGCCCCACAAATTTTTCCACCGGCCACCAAAGTAAATCAGGAAGCACTAATAGAGGCTCATCCAAATGGCCAGCATTCTTAGGCCCGCTTCTCACTGGAGGAAAAAAATTCCTTGCAGTGCGCCGCAGCTGAGAATCGAACCTTAAATCTCTTGGTTATCCATTGAAGGGCCTAATCATTGCACCATTGCCCAGAGGCTACAGGTTAGATATTAACTTGTACCAATGTAACCCATTACATGCAAATATTGACATTCTGATATCATGTATAACTCAGATGCAGAGTCAAGATAAGTCATGTCAATTAAATCCTCAAAACTAACTTAGAATGTGATTTTTAAGTGTAGGTCATGACTTTTGATTCGCATATCATCCAAAGACATAGCAGAGTCAAGATATAGAAATTTTAGAAATTTTCCATACAAGAGCTGGAAACTACACTAAGTAGCAGAAATAAAATACTATTCAAGGAGTGAGAAGAGAAAGGTTGACAAAGAGTAACTCATAGCAGCATCGTAGAAGCTAAGAGGATAACATAGAATAGACTTAGAACATTTAACAAGTCATTGAGCAGTAGGGAAGCAGTAACACTACCTTATGCAATTAAATAAATAAATACAACCAAGCAGCATACAATAGAAAAAGTCAAAAGTGGCTCCCACGTAAGAAGAAAAGAATGAGAAATTTGTTGCCCTATTTTTAAGAATTTAATTGAAGACAGATCAAAATGATATTGCATGTACCTAATTTGGGAATTAAAGCAAATGAGAAATGTTTACTTGCCTTGGATCCATCCAAATGTTGTGAACATGGAACTTGGGAATAACAAGAATAACATTTAGCAGTCCAGCCAATGCAACAGCATTGCATATCTGGAAAAAGTAGCACATTGAGAGTAACCATAAGGTGATGCTAATTTAAAACTCAAGAGGCCTTAGCTGTTAAATCACATCACATATAGACGAATGATGTACCGATGAGCGTTGTTGATTTAGACCACCATTTGCATCAACTATCAGGTAACCTGATGGTTCTATTGGCCCTGCAGTGTAGAAGCAAAGAAGCATCCTCAAATGTTTATCGATCAAAATTATATTATCAATAAGCAAGCATACTGATATTCCCAGTTTAAATTAGATACTGGTTTGCCTGGGATAAGCTGAGTTCAGACTCTCATGCGAGTCCTTTACCAATCTAGAAACATTAGATGGTCTAGTTAATTAGAAGTACATGAGCAATCTAGTGCACTGCATTGGGCAAGCACTCAATATATGCACGTGCCTAATAGGCATGCATTGACGTACGTGGTGCTTGCATGGCGCACATAGGCACATTAGTTGCAATGTGGTATTGTATGGAACTTTTTATACTTTACATGTATGCATCTTTGTCAGTCATGTTGTAATACCTTTAGTTTTATTTTATACTTGGATCAAATTGAAATTTCCCCATAACAGAGGTACTTTTTTGTAATGTGGGAAATAGTGGGGAATTCCTACAAGGGTGAACTGAAGGGGTATGGGGTTGAACAACGTAACTAAAGAAAAACAAACCTGAGGAGCTTATCATAAATTTAAGAGGCAATAAAACCTCCTATGGAAACAGTAGATCAATAATGTCAGCAAGCAACAGTTGGACAGAGTAGAACAATTTTTATCAATAACAGTCACTGAATTTTACTATTAAGGTAAAAATTAAAGAACTTAGTGAATGACAAATTTATAGAGGACAGAAAACATATTTAATTAGGATTGTACCAGAAGAATACTGTGTCTTATGAATTGTGCAATGCTTTGACTGTTTAAGTTTCCTTCTGTTTGTCCAAATCCTGTTCATCTGCAAACAAAAGCTGATCCCAGTTAACCATTACATATTTAGGTAATGAAAAAAAATCAAGCTAAAATAATGCAATGGACAATTTTTTACAACGTCCCAAGGCATATTTCACAAGTAAATGGGAAGTCCCAAAGCATATTTCACAAGTAAATGGGACATCATAAATTGCAGTACCAACTGAAGGTCATTAGCAGATCAAAGCTAGTAAAGCAAACAAAAGAACTATGAAAAAATGGTGACAAGCTAGTTAATTTTACAAGTCAACCAAGCAATGAAAAAGGAAAAAGAGGTGGTGGTTCAATTATTCTTCCCCGTCTTCACCTACTATTGCAAATCCGCAACTCCTGATATGAGCCACTTAGTTTTAACCATTAATATTTTGAACTAAAACAAATTGAAGTAGCTTTTGGACAAGCATGAATGTGAACATCATGAGGAAAATTGCAAAACCACCTTTATTCATGATACACAATGATTGCCCGTGCAGCAGAATCAGAGACATGAATAGCACTGATGCACTCATGAATCAAGGCTTTGGTAAACTAATATCAAATATTGTAAAGAGAAAAAAAAAAAAACTTCAGATTAATTAGTCTAAGCAGCTAGGCAACATATGCTCAAGAAATGTAATTTACATTTTTTTCTTTTAGAGGAAGCATAAGTTGACATTGTTAACCTGGAAAGACAAGGCATGAACAATATAAAATACAAGATGACATACAGAGCCGATATAGGAGATCGAATGTGCAATAAAATATTGTATAAATTTTATAGAGCAACCATGGGGATTAGTTCATCTCACTGTCGATATACCAAGCAAATGGAAGTTGGAGATTGTTTAAAGATCAACAACGTTAGTAACAAGTCTAGACCTCTTTCTTTCCTTTTTTTTCTCCATTTCAGGGATCTTTATGAAAAATAAATCTTCGTCATTCAAGAAGTTTTCTTTTTCTTTCAAATACCCAACATCTCTAATCATATTAGAATATTTAACGAATCCCTAAGTTACCAAACACGTTCAGAGGGTTGATCAATGGACAAACCTGAGCAGCTGAAGCATTATCCGAGAGCATTTCCGGCAATAGCTTCTGAAACAGCTCGTTGCTCCGATACACAGACCCGGAGGGAGGAGGAGGTGTCGGCGACGTCGACGTCGACCCCAAGGCGGAGAAGAAGGAGGCGCAATACCAGAGGCCAAGAAGATAGGCAACGAGAGCCGCGAGGAAAAGAAGCGGCGGAATGAGACGGCAGAGGAAGGCGGGACCGCCATCGGGGTGGTCATCGCGAGGCTTTCCTCCGCGTCGGCAATGCCAGGGCCGGCGAGCGGCGGGAGGGCTCACGGCGCGGCTCTTGATTGGCTTCATTTGTGGCTGGCGCTCGGAGAAGGATCCATGGAGATTGGATTTGGGGAGGATTCTTGAGCAAGTAAAGATTGAATCGAGATCAGATGGAAATCTCTTTGAGTAGTCTTCGTCTTTGTCTTCGCCTTGCTCGCTCCGAGGAAGAAGAGTACGAAGAGAGGGGACTTGAAGTTGAGGCGACTTCAAATTAATTTCATGAAGCGGTGGGCTATGCTTTTATAGCATTTATAGGCGTTCTCGATTCAATCAGCCTATTTTGACATTTACAAAATAAAAATTAAAAATTTAAAAAATGTTTCGTTAAACAAACTAAAATAACACCGAAATATATTATGCAGTGGCCATATCCCTCCTAAACAACTGATAATCATAAGATAATCTAAAATAGTATTTACACTTATCAAGAATTAAATCATATGATAAATTCTATCTGAATATTAATTCGATTATACTTGCGAAGACAATACCAAAATATATTTTTTTATTTATTTAATTGATGTTAAATATCTAAATCAACACCGAGATATATTAGTGTATAAGTGCAGCAGCTACGTAAATTTAATCAAAATTTCAACAGTTTAAAATAATTTTAATTAAATTAAAATGATTTTAATCGAATTTAAATAATTTTAATAAAATAATAGTCTATATATAATAACTTTAATTTTATTTTATAATATAGTCATTATGATTTAGCTACGACCGAATAAAAGTATTTTTGAATAAACAATCTGTTCAAAAACTATTTTTTTTATAAAAAAAGGGTCTGTCCTTTCAAAGAAGCGTTTTTTAATTTTCACCCGTAGAAAATAACAAAAACTATAAATAGATTGTAAATTAATTTTTTTATCATTTTAAGCTAATACGAGATTTTTTTTTTCTACAACATTTTATTATAAATGCCCTAAAAAAATAAATAAGTCGCCTCAACTGTTAGACAAGCTATACATTTAAAATATATATATATATATTTTTTTTAAATAATAGAAAGTAAATAGACGTAATTTTTTTAAAAAATGATATATAAATTATGAATTTAAAATTATTAAAGATAAATAATAAAGATCAAGTTGATTTATTTAGAAGTAAATTAATCTTTTTATTAAAATGTGAAATGTAAATAAAAATATAATAATTTTGATTAAAAAGATTATATATTAATTTAGACTAACATTATTGCATGATATCTTTTACTAAATTGGAGCTTGAATAATAAAAATATGTCCCTTACTTTTTAAAATTACTCAAAAACAGTTGCGTAGTGAGAATTATTACTCTAATAAGTCCAAGAAATATGTCCACGCTAACAATATGACAATTTGATTTGTAATACAACTGAGAGTTTTTGGGTTATAAAGAAGAGACTTTCAATTATTGTAAGCAGAATTGAATTTTTCTATGAAATTAGCATTCAGATGATGAGAGGTTGATTAATAAGTAGATCATAAATTAAGCTTAAATTTTATCAAAGAAGTGAATTATAATGATAAAAGATGAAACGTTCGTTTTCAGCGTCTCCGTTAGTCTGTCTCAGGATTAACACGGAGGAGGTAAATCACGGGAACTAATCTAGTTAGTCCGAATAGTGACAAGTACATGAGAGAGGGCAGGAACCTGATTACTAATTAAGATTTGATCCTCAAACCTATGATAATAATATTTCATACATTAGTCATTAGTCCATTCCGTAAAAATAAATAATTGTAACATGACCTTACTTGAAAAGAAAGTGAATTATAATGAAAGATAGGATGATGATCAAAAATAAAAGAATATGATCAGAATGGTTATTTAGCTTTATTAGAAAATGTATGAGAATGTTATGTAGTAATGTTTGATTTGAAAAATATGATGGCAAATCTTAATGCTAGATGTTCTTCAATTGATTTTCTTTTATGTATTGATTATGTTTGTTAGTTTAATATTATATACTTGAATGTTATGAGTTTATAATTATGAATAAGATGTGATTGTGTTTTATTTTTCATGTTCACACGTGAATTTCATGCAAGGATCGAGTAAAAATGAATTTTTCAATCGAACAAGTCAAGAAAGATGTAATTAAGTAGATCGATAATATGGATAGCATCTTTTAAGTATTGTGTTAGAACAACGAGCTAATGATAACTAAATAGGTAATATTTTCACTACTGCATAGAAAAAATAGTTACTATTTGTAGTGAGAGGACTAAAATTCCATTGAGAAGTTGTTAGAGATAATCCATTAGTAACTAAGTAGGTAATACTTTCACTATTTTCACTAGATTAAATTTATTTTTATCTAGGTTAATCCATCAATTAAGAAATGAAGATATACCCCTAAATCTCATTATGAGAAATTGTTAGGGTTGTTCGCTTGTGATAGAGCAAATGGTCAAAGAGCTTTCATTTCCATTGAAAGAATTGTTGAAATTATACAAGAGGATGAACAAAGGAATGATGAGCATGAGAGTTTTGAAGTAGACCTTCATAGTCTACCATTTGTTAAGGGATTTAAAAGGAGAAAAATTACATCTATTGATTCATATGAAAGTAAAAAAGTTCAATCATTGACTTAAGCGTCAAGGAAGTTGTGAAATATAAGTCATTTCATCAATAAAAGGTGAATGAGAAACTCTACAAAAACTTTTTTGTGTTGGTTGTTAGAATTGGTGCGAGCTAAAGGGAGTGAGTAGGTTCGATCGTTTCAATGATATTATGCAGCATAAAACTTGAAGTGAAATCAATGAAACAAAATACAATGCTAAGACATTTGGCTTTACTTGGTTCACCATCTCCCAAGGAGACTACATTCAAGGCCTAATTCTAACAAATACCACCACTAACCTTCTCCTTCTCGGATATCTTCTGGAGGCGGAGAAGTCTCTTATAACTTTTTCACAACACATACAATCAATACAAAGATACAAATATAACGAAAAGCGAAAATAACTTTACAAATGAAATCTTTGCTTTAGATGTTTTCTCGTTGCTTTAGATTACCTCTTGATGATGAAAAATATAGCAGCACTTCGTCTCCAAACCCTTAAGAACCGACATATTCAAATCACCTTGAAACCCACCTTTATAGGGTTGTTGTTCGGGTTGATTTTCACCTCCCAATCGATTATTAGCCCTTCACAAATCAACTATTGTAGAGAATTTGACTGTTGACGCCCATAGAATGGCTCTTTCCACACAGTTTGACAACCACCAATCGATTATTGAGACACAACAATCGATCGTTAGCCACCAGTCGAATTGGTCAATCGATTTGGGAGCATTTTATTCATTCTGTAGTAATAAAGTCACTTTTGTAATCTTAAATACTTGATGACTTGGAATTAATAAAGTTACTAAGTAGAAAAGTTATTTGGGAATTCATAATTCCTTTATGGTTATGTAGAAAAGTACAATTCAATTTTGACTTCATGAAAAGTAGGAGATTACATTGAACACAAGATTACTTTGAGACTATAAATAGATATTGAAGTCTAATCTTGTATTATCCAATATTGAATACAGAAAGAGAGAGTATTAGAGAGAATCAAGTTGTAGACAAAGATTCTCTTAAATACTTTGTCTTTCCTCTTGCCTTTTGTCTTTCTTCAGGTAGAAGAGATATTGTAATCCTTTGATATAGTGAGATTCTTCTATAGTTTGCCCATAATTTTTTTCTTTGATTTGATTAAAAAAATTTCCACGTAAATACTTGGTGTTCATCATTTTTTTTCTTCTCATTTCTACTTCTATTAAAAGTGTGTGCTTCATGCCACAACTTTATAATACATTCGAACTAATTTAACAATCAATTGTTATCACTTAGCAATCAATTTGTAGCATCACACGTGCAATCCAACCCCAAGCCCAAGTGGGTTGTCACCGACTGCGTTCCGAGCACACTCCTGTGCACCCCGAGTTTGAGTGGGTTCTCGTGTGCCGACTCTCGTGCATGCCCAAGCACCCCAAACTCGAGTAGCTCGATCCGAGTGGGTTGAAGGGCACTCGCCAAAGCACCCTGAGTTCGAGTGACTTCCCGTGTGCTACTCTCGTGCATGCCCGAGCACCCCAACTCGATCAGCCCTAGTCTAAGTGGGTTGTTGGGCACTTGCCCGAGCACCCTGAGTTTGAGTGAGTTCTCGTGTGTCGATTCCTGCATGCACTCGAGCACCCCAAACTCGATTAGCCCGAGTTCGAGTGGGTTGCTAGGCACTCGCCTGAGCACCCTAAGTCTGAACACCCCGAGCACCCCTTTAGCAGTCAATTGTCCCTTCTTATCAATCGATTGTTTCTCCTGTTTCAGCCTTTCCAAAGATGTAAACTCGTCTTGTCGAGTATCCGACTGAACTCAACCTATCAGAACTTCCTTTACTCAACATCTAGTCACCCTTGACCTATCGAAACTTCACGTGTCTAACATCTGATCACCTTTAACCTGCTAGGACTTCATCCATGCCAAACATTTGATCTTCCTTGACTTGTTTGGACTTCCCATCACTAAGTGTCCGGTCAACCGTGATCTACTTGGACTTTCCGTCTTATGCCAACTCCATGTCGGACTTTCGACTGTCAAGTACATGGACACCCATGACCCACTTAGATTTCTCACTTGCCAATTCTATGTTGGACTTCTGATTATCAAGTGTCCGGTCAACCATGATTCACTTAGACTTTCTGTCTCGTGTCAACTTCATGTTGGACTTTCAACCGCTAAGCATCCGATCACCGATGACTCACTTGAACTTCTTACTTGCTAACTCTCTATTAGACTTTCGATCACCAGGTATCCGATTAACCATGACTCACTTGAACTTTTCATATCTTGTCAAATATCTGATCAATCTTGACTTACTTGATATTTCACTTGACTGACTAACATATTGATCAAACATCAAAACTCAACTCGAGTTAACTTGATCAACTCGAGCTTGATCAACCTGATTAACTTTGATCAAAGATCGATTGCATCGATGTCACATATGAAAATATACTTGATATTCTTAGGAGAGAATAAGGTGAAAATAATATTTTTCATAGGATGTCCACTGGATAAGAGGTTGATCTTCTAAAAAAAATATTCTTTTTCTAATTTTGATTAGTGTTGACTTGAATAGTCATATTTTGCAAGGTGTGGATAGATATAGAAGTTATTTTGGACAAGTTCAAAGTATAAGATCATAGATTATATATAGTTATTAGTACGTGAAAGAGTGTATTTTTTTTAGTTGACAATTATTTTATAAGGAGTAGAAATTCTTATAGATAAGGAGTAAATCACAAAATATAGATAAAATGTTCAAAATGTTCAAAGCACGTCTTTTGATGCAAAAGTAAATCACAAAATATAAATAAGGAGTAGAAATTCTTCAATTGAAATGAAATCACACCAGAACAAAGCAACAATGCTGATTCAAATTATGTCATTTGTTGAATGTGTTTCAAAAAATAAAAAAATTAAAGTTTTAGGATATCCGAGAATTAATGAAGAAGTTAGAAATAGGAAATTTTAAATAATATATAATTTAATAGATCTTTCTCAATTAAAATAAATAAATAATAAAAAAAATTCCTTTTCTTCTCTTTATAATTTTATTTATCTTAATTCTAAAAAAAATGATTAAAGGATGACCGATCCAGTCCCACGAAAGTTTTCCATCGACCACCAGGATAAATCGGGAAGCGCTAATGAAAATTCATCCAAATAGCCAATATTCTTAGGCTCACTTTTTATTGGAGAAAAAATTTCTTATAATATACCATAGTTGAGATTCAAACTTTAATTTCTTAATTATTTATTAAAAAAATTAATCATCCCATCATTATCCGGGGACTTTTACCTTAATTCTACCTAAGCTTCAAATTAGTATCACTTCACTCTTCAACGAAAATCATTAATATTATTTCTTATCTAATGTAATAACGGGGCAAATTGAAAATTTCTCTTTCTTATATAGCACACTATCTCTTCCACACCGATTTCCTCAACATACTGTGTTTCTCTTCCGCTGTCGGTTGTCCCGTCGTCCTCTGTTGCCTTCCTCTCCGTAACCCTAGCTCCGGTCCCCGTTAATCTCTGCCGCGGCGCCGTCGAATAGAATTCTTACGGCGGGAGGCGGAGGCCATCGAGGAGGTGGGAGAGAGTTCGTCGCAGCTGAAGAGGGGGGGGGTGGCGGTCGCGGTTCCGGTTGTAGCGTGCGGTGTCTGGCAAGGAATCTACGAGATCCTGGCGGATAGAGGGAACGAAGAGGCCCGGTATAATCCTCACTTCAAGGAGTAGCTGTTCGCCCGCTTGCCTCATATGTCACCCATTACTCACGCTCATGATTCTCCGTTGCGTTCTCTTCACGAATTAGGTATTGATCTTGTTTTGGGTTAGTAATTTCGCAGAGCATCTGATTACTCTGATAAGAGAAGTTCAATGTTAACATAACCTTCTGATCGGATCTTAAAGTCCTAATGGGAGCTTTGTTTATTTCACGCGATCTTCACTTTCTGTTCATAAATTTGTTTAGGACATTGTTTGGGTATGTATTTGAACTTCTTTAGGCCTAAATGAGTTAAGCTACCTGTTAGTTCTAATTTGTGCTTCGAAGCTTGTATAGGTGTTTCTGCGCGTGGAGATAGTATGAATGCTAATTGTATCTACTGAAGATACTGGAAGAAGCTAAGAATCCAGAAAAGTGTCCTATCTTCCATGTTCACTTCGTGAAGGTACTTCTTCAAATAAGTCCTGCCTCAGTTTTATGGAGTTGAGTTAGGTCTGTGGCTAAATTCTTCATAATTTCTCTTTTGAACTACATAACAATTGGAAGCCTCTACCTTGAAGGTTTATAGTGATAACATCAATATGTTCCTTAACTATCTGATCTACTTTTCCATCTTTGATCTTTTGGTTTGCTTCAACTGATGTTTTTCTATGTTGTAATTCTCAAGTAATATCTTGTTCTAAGGAACTGGCATTTGAAATGTACAGACGTATGACAATAATCTGAATACTGGCACTGATTGCTACGCAAACTTGCTGATATTTCTTATTCTAAAAACAATTAGAAATAAGGTAAGGTCTATCACGACTCAGGAATACCTTGAATTTTCAAGTTGATCCTTAACAAATGATCTTTTAGGTTTTTTGTGCTAGGTGGAGATTCTTTTCATGTTTCTCTGGACTTACTTATGCATTCGTGAAATGTACAACTATTGACTTTCAATTTGTATAATAATTGTGGAATTGACTTTGTTCTTTGCTCAAAACTTGAGAAAGAAGATATGGTAGATCGAACAACCACGGAGGAGAATGGAAAAGGAACAGAAGTTGATGATGCTCTTTCGACTAGGTAACTAAGCAATGTTTTTTATTTAATTTTTTATGTTCCTCTTGTAGCTACTTTATTTGTGTCTTGCAGATTTTATTAGTTGGGTTTAATCACATATAGCATGATAGTTTTGGATTGGTTTGAAGTTAAAATTTGTAGTATGAGGATCTTTAGTATCTATTAATTGAACCTCGCATTCTTGTATCTTGGTCATTCCAAATTGAATATTGTAAACTAGGAATAGATTTCTTTACTTTTTTTGGTTTTATATAAACTCATTAGGCTTGTTTACTTGTGGTGAATTATTGCTTCATAGACAATGGTTGCAATCAAAAGTTATCTGAAGTTTGACGAATTTTGTTTTACCACCTATTTCCCTCTGTTTTTGGTTAGAGATGAGTGATGAAACATTAAATAATAATTTACCTTTGACATGGTTTAACTGTTATGTATTAGGTAGCATAACAATGGTTTAAAATTTCGAGCCGTATCAGAATTTCAGTTTATGATCGAAACAATATGGTTTCGGTATTATATCGTGTCATGTTGATATGGTTTCGGTATTTTTTTATATAAAATATATTAATTAAAAATATTATTATAATATTTGATTACTATAAATATTTATTATTAGATTAAACTAATATTTTAAAAATTAAAATCGAGTAAAAGTCAATTTAGGATTAATTAAATTTTAAACATAATATTTAGGATCAAGTAGGTTTAAATTATATTGAATTTAATTTATTTTAATCAATTTAAAGAGATTTTTTTTCATGTATTTAAGAAAAAAATAGGATTTTTTTAATAAAAATTCTGTTTAAGGATAAAAAGATAAAAAAAAATTAAAATATGAGGAGGAAGGAGACAAAATTAAATGGGAAAAGAATTAATCATTAAAAAAATTAACAATTAAAAAAATAAAGGAAATTGAAAAAATTGAAAAAAAAAACTCAACCCACGGTCTCGTGTGAGGCCGCGGGGCTCGTGCGAGGTCTTCGCATGACCGTAGGGCCCCATGCGGTAGCGGGATCTCGCACGAGGCCTCCGCAATGTTGCGGGGCCTCGCGCGGCCACGGGTCTTGCGCGGGGTGTTGTGTCGTGCCGGTTGATGGAACAATAAATTTCATCTGTCTTGCCCGATACGGTACGAGATTTTAAACCATGAGCATAACTACTTTTGCAATTTGAAATGGATGTATTTAGATGCTTGTGAAGGTTTTTCTGATATTATGTTTCACTAGTTATGAATTTTGTACAAAAAGAAACTAAAAATTGCCAACGTCGATTGTCTCCGATTGTTTATGTGAGACTTCCAAGTGCAATGCACATAATATAAATTTGATAGCTATTGAGTAGAGTAAAAGATTAGGAGTACTTATGCAAGGTTTCATTTCATTTAAGATGAGATAAGTAATATGAAATAAATATTCTGCGAATGTAGCTCATGCTAATATGAAATAAAACATCATATCCTTTTTCTTTTTTTTCCATTCAATGAGTTAAGCACATTGTTGATTGCCAATGCTTCTATTGACATATTTGAATGAGGTTTCTTCCAAGACTAGAGATAAATGATTGGGAAATTATAATCATTGATTTTTAATCATGCCAAGGAAATAAGATTCCTCACCTTGCATAGTTTTTGATAGTGTGTAAGAACTGATCCGAATAGTGAGGAGTAATATGGCTTGATGATTATGACATAGGATTTCTGAAAGTTAATAATCATTCAAATTTTACTTGTCATAATTTGTATTAATGTTACAATAATGAAAATTGGTACTTATACTATTAATTTGTGCTTGAAGGTTGTCAGATTAGGGAAACTGGTAAAGAGCATGGTGTGGTCATGATTATTATGAGTTTGTTATTCTTTACAAGTCCAAATAGATTTTCTTAAAGTCCACGTTGTGCATGCTTAAAATCTTTGATTTAGGAGAATTTGGTATTATGTACTAATTTTACTCCTCTTTGCAATCTTCTGGCATGATGTTACATATGCCCCAATTCATGAAATAATATTTTGCACAGTTGACAAACCAAAACTCCTTAACCAGGTAGTTGAAAAATATTTTCTAGCTAGATGGATTGTATATTGGCAAGTATTGTGGCAAATAAAAATGTGCTTATTACAAGAATAACCAATTTGTATGTTAGAGCCAGCATACTTAACATTTATGCCTATTATTCAGTAAGGGAGTTGAATCTATCTTTCTTATTCAGACCTTTTATAGCTCCACTTTACAATATATACTCAAAATTCTGTTTGGCTGTCAAAACAACAATAATTTGGTTCAATCTTTTCTTGAATCTGCAGAAGTAGAGTGTATACTATCCTTCTACTGGCATTTCCTGCTTAATCATCTTGCTGTAACTGCCTTATTTGGAAAGAAAAAGTTTTCGTTCTGCTATTGCATATATCTGAACCAATGACTACTGACCAGCACTGCGATCATGCTGTTGCTATAGATGCATATGAAGCAATGGATCTGCCTATCTAGTGGTGGATTTTTGCAAGGATGACTAACTGTAGCTATGTCAGTCAGTACTGTCATTGATTAGGATTGCTGAAATTGGCCTCTTTGTAGTTTCTTCTCTGAGGTTTTCTTCATACTCTTTGTTTACCTCTGATTAGGGATGTTTACCTTGATCTTTGTTTGTCTCAAGAATATGTTATCTATTTTTGCCTATAAAAAATTCTTTATATATTTGGTTTGTATATGATTTTTTTTTTTTCTTGTGCAAGTTTGTATAAGAAATGTAGATGAAATTCCTAACAGTAACACGTCCTGCTAATTGTCCACATTGCTATCAGATATTGATCTAATCATCAGGAAGCTCATGTGTTTTCAATGACGGATGGCTACTCCTTGGATGTATTTGTTGTTGATGGATGGAACAAAGAGGTAGTAATGTTCTTGTGCAATTGATATCTTAAGTTCTTAACAAACAACTTTCAATTGTGTTTTACTTATTTATCTCTTGCTGCATTTTTTAAATCTAAATTTTGCATTCTGCTATATTTATTCAATTTTCAATATCTGATTGTTTATGATATATAGGCCGCATGTGAAATGAACTAAGAATTATGTACATCAAAGTGATATGTTTGATATTATTTACACCAGAAACAGATGCTTTGCACAATGAAATTGAAATACAATAACAACAACAACAACAACCAAGCCTTATCCCACTATGTGGGGTCGGCTATATGGATCCTTTTACGCCATTGAGCTCT
>JBBUKS010158795.1:0-24503 GCA_038050645.1 Hedychium gardnerianum
ACATTCACCTAGTCAGCGACGAGATCTACGCGGGCACCAACTTCGCTGAGCCGGGGTTCGTGAGTGTCGCTGAGGTTGTCGCCGATGGAAGGGCCGACGCATGCCGCGGCCGCATCCACATCGTGTGTAGCCTCTCCAAGGACCTCGGGCTCCCGGGCTTCCGCGTCGGCGGGATCTACTCCGAGAACGAGGCGGTCGTGTCGGCCGCCACCAAGATGTCGAGCTTCGGCCTCGTCTCCTCCCAAACGCAGTACCTCCTCGCTGCGCTGCTATCGGACGAGGCGTTCACGGCGGAGTACGTGGCGAAGAACCGGAGGAGGCTGCGGGAGCGCCACGATGCTCTGGTGCGCGGCCTGCGAGGGATTGGGATCGAGTGCTTGGAGAGCGGCGCAGGGTTGTTCTGCTGGGTGGACATGCGCCACCTGTTGAGTGCCGCCACGTTCGAGGGTGAAATGGAGCTGTGGAAGAAGATAGTGTACAAAGTCGGGCTCAACATCTCGCCGGGGTCGTCCTGCCACTGCGACGAGCCCGGGTGGTTCCGCCTCTGCTTCGCCAACATGTCGGAGGACACGCTCAGCCTCGCCTTGAGGCGGCTTCAGACCTTTGTGGACTCCTGCCGCAACCGCCCACACGGCAGCGGTGGCGATGGCCGCCCGAGAAGGCAGTTTTTGTCTCGGTGGGTGCTCCGGTCATCGCCGGCTTCCGACCGCATATCCGAACGCTAGACAGAGATACTCAGATCGTCAATTGCATGCGTAATTATCAAATTTTTTATATTAAATTCACGTGTCTCTTATAATTTATTGATTATTATTTTTTCCTCGGTGCACTTCCATCGATCTCATTGAAAGTTGGAAGTGACCAAGGTTCATGCGTGAGAGTGTGAGTCTTTTGACTTCAAAGTTTTAGCTGAAGTTTGTATCTGTCTTTTTGCAACGTACGTAGACAAAAGTATTGTAAAATGGGCAGGCAGCACTTGTGTCGTCCAATCTGTATTTTCCTGGACTTCAAATAAAGCATTACTTATGGTTATTTTGCGAGGATATTATACACTTTATTGTTCTAAGAATATCGTCTCTAAAGTGACAAATAAAATTATAAAAAAAATTATGAAATTTTACTAAACCCATAGCAATCACGTTGTCGGTGTTGTGGCTATTTTAACTACTTCCATCTTTGTTTGTTGATCCTTATCCTTGTTTTAAAATAATTAAAACCGACTGGTTAAATTTATTTTCAATCTTGTGGCCCATTCTATAATTAATTGACCCATAAATTAAATTTTCAAGGGGCCATTAGTAAGAGCCAAGTAATTGTTTATGAGATATATTAACTACGCGATCTAGATTGACTAAAGCATCGAGACTTTGATTAATGGATGACGCAAACTAATCCATATAAATTATTCCCAAAATGATTCAATTGCTACGTTCGTTCTATATTTTAAACAGACCCAGGCGTCACATCTCGCGTGGTACATATTTCGCCTTGACATCCTCACGATGTCATAATTGAGACCATGACGGACTCGAGTTAGACCGGACATGGCCCGATGTGTGGTGGACCAGCGACACTACAACACACGTGAAGCGCATGTCCCGGCGAGAACACACCATTTTCTTGTGTCACAAATTAAATTTCCGCGCCGACAAACAACGATTTAATTGATTAGGCGTGCTGCAGAGAACAAGGCGGCGGCGAGATTGTGATTCTTCTTGTGCTCTGTCCCTCGCGTGTCGCTCACTAAGCAGCATGGTCAGGTAAATCAGTTGGAAACTTGACTCGTCGAATTTAATTAATGCCTTTGAAATAAATAATTTCCGTTTTAGTCTTTCTCATATAGGTCGATAAATATTTTGACAAAATCAATCGAGTTTAGTATTTGGGCAACGGACACTCTCTCGGTAGCTCGTCCTGGAATCTGTTTGTATCTTGGCAGTAGTCGTAGATGAGGTAGTATTTCCGCACCCACTTGAGCAGCCTCCTCTGGCTCCATGTCAAGTTCTCAAATTTGCGTTGGTTCCACCAGTTGCCGCTGTTCTCGGCCCAGCAAAACCGAGGCCTCCCCTTCCAAACACAAGCATCCATCTTGTAGTTCCTCAGCCAGGCCACAAAAGGCCCCTTCGACCAGTTCACCTTGTCGCGTCCGCCGCGTGTCGCCCAGCTGTCGCCGTTCCATAGGCTCGCCTTGATCCACATCGGCTGCCACCTGGGAAAAGCTACCCCCTTACCGGCATGGTTCCTGAACACCCTGATTGGCACCCAGTCCACCATGAACCTGCACCAATCATATTTATATGAATCGAATCTGTCTAGTTGTTTAATTTTGGACCATTTGATGTTTACTCACACGATCTGATAAATGTTCCAAAAGATTGAATAAGTGTGGTAGTCTTTGGTTGGATCAAACCAGAGGTAGATCCTCTCCTCCCTGTCTCCTGATCCATTTGCATAAATATTTGTTTGCAGAATATATGGCTGCCCGCTCACATTTCCCAGGAATTCGAAATCGATCTCGTCGCGATCAGGTCGATCGGAAGTAGCCTACATTGTTAAACGGAAGTCCAATTATATATATAATTCTGATAACTGAACCTGACAAATTCATATGAAGCTAGCTAGGAAGTTTATAACTGACGTACGTAGTAGGCAAGAACAGTGCCGGCTGAGTCCCCAGGCACCAGTTTGATCTGCATATCAATTTGTCCGAACAAGAACTTATCGTTGGAAGCAAAAGAAGAACCTGCAAGGAATTAAATATATCAAGTTCTCTTCTAGCTAGAATTGTGTCGATTTAAGTAGGATGCAGATATACCTGATTCATTGTCCAGCATTAGGCTTCTTGAATGGCCATCAGAGGATGTGATTACATGGCTGGGAGACCAAGAAGTGATGTGGAAATCAGCACTGAAATTCCCAGTGGAGACGACAGACGCAAATACTGAGTTAATAATGCTTGCAAACAAGGAGGCGAGAAGAAGGAAGAGCTTGCTTCTGTCGTATGGATGAGCCATGGGATTAATGGATATATAGATAGATAAATCGATTCACATATATATAGAGAGAGATGGGTTGAGATTGGATATGAGATGTGGTTTGGTGATGAAGCAAGAATGCTTGGCGTGAGGGAAGAGGAAAAGAATGATATATGTGCATTATAATGAAAGAGAGGTATTCCGCAGGCTTTTTGGCGTTTGAAAGACCTACAAGTTTTCTATTACGCTTGTTCTGTTTGTGAAAAGTGATCGATATATATATATATTGCGATATCAACTTTCCAAAATGGGCCGGATCTAATAGTCTCTTTCGTTCAAGAAATTTGCGTCTAGCTTCCTGAATTCAGGTCACCTTTTAAAGGCTTAGCATTTGGTTTTTGTATATTTGGAATTGATTTTCCCTACGGATCTGTTTACTTTGAGGAGAAGGAAAGCTGGAGGAAAGAGGAAGAGAAGAACCCGAGACAGGATGTAAAATATATAAAGTTGCTAATGGAACATGAACATCATGAAGGAAGAAGTCAAATTGGAGTGGTATGGCTCAACCTTTTGACATGAAGTATCTGAATGAGATAGGGAACACATCGGCGTCGAAGAAAATTTTAAAAGTCTTCCTTATTAAAAAAAAATGCACTTTGTGACAATAAAATTATCTAAAGTGATTCAAGTATGCAGAAACAATACGATTTAACTAATTGTAATTGAAGAGGAAATAAAAAATAATTTAGGTCCCACCGAGACTTGAACTCGGGTTACTGGATTCAGAGTCCAATGTCCTAACCACTAGACCATGGGACCAAGACGTATTAATGTTGCATTTTTAATATAAAATTTAAGATTAAAAAGAACTCGATAAGTGGAGTTGAAACAAGCGGCAGGAAGGCCAGGTGAAGCCGCGAAGGATGGCCGCCGCAGTAGGCTTCTCCCGCCTTCCAATCATCTCTTTATCCAAACACACGATCCCCAACCCTAAACCTTCTCCGGTCACTCCTCGCCCGCACAAACCCCTCCTCCTCAGGTTCCGAACCTCACGCCGTCAGAGCCTCCAGTACCTCACTTCTCTCGGCATCATCGCCTCCCCCTCCGCCTCCTCCCCCGAGTCCATCGCCTGGACCCTCTCCATCGTCGAATTTCTCAAGTACAAGGGTTTCTCTGATCACCACTTCTCCCGCCTTGCTGCCGTATGCCCCACCATATTCACCTCCGCCACCGACGTACACCGCACCCTCGCCCCTGTCTTCGCCTTCCTCGCCAATGACCTCTCCGCTACCCCAGAGCAGGCCCGCGATTTTGTTCTCCGATGCCCCGACCTCCTCGTCTCCAACGTGGAAAGTCACCTACGGCCCACGCTCTGCTTCCTTCGGAATCTCGGGCTCAGAAACGTCGGAGCGCCGACCAATCTCAACGCGCACCTTCTCAACACCCCCGTCGAGAAGCTGGTCTCCAAGATCAAGTTTTTAGAATCCATGGGGTTGCCACACGAGGAGGCAGTTGGAACCTGCGTCCGCTGCCCAGCAATCTTTGGCTACAGCGTGGAGAACAACATGAAGCCCAAGATCGATTACCTGGTGCACGAAATGGAGAGGCCGATCGAGGAGGTGAAGAAGTTTCCGCAGTATTTCGCCTTTAGTTTGGAGAATAAGATAAAGCCGAGACATTTGCATTTGAAGAAGAGGGGGATCCAGATTCGCTTGCAGAGGATGTTGGTATGGAGTGATGAGAAGTTCTACGCCAAATGGACGTGAAGCTTATGGCCAGTGTCAGCCCACAAACCTCTAAATTCTCCTTTCGTTTTAATTTATCGAAATGAAATTTAGATTCTTCATTGTGTGGCACTTCAAATAGCATACCGTATTTTTCTAACTAGTTTAGCAGTCATGAAGAATACAAATTATATATTGTAGAACACCAAGTCTTTTAGGAATCAAAAAAGATATGCCTAGCTTCATTAGTTAGATGTTTGATCAGCTGCATCAAGCAAGATTAGAAAACCAATGGCTTATCTAGAAAGACTTTCAATCAATAAGCTAGTCCATATGGGGTATTGAGTGTTTCGTTAGTCGTGCAACATCAATGATCATCAAGCAGGTCTATGGGAATTGGCATAGTTAGGGTGATGTCTGATTTGTAAATATTTACCTTCAAGAAAACAATGCTGGTACCTCATGCCTGTGTAAAAGTTTTTCCCTTGTTCTTGTTGAAAGTTTATGCAATCATGCTAAAGTTTATTTATTTATATACTCTTTTTTGCTTAGTTCTTTGAGATTTGAGGTTGAAGCTTCACTTGATTTCTTTTTAAGGTTTTCTTCATTTGCTTCAACTTTCTACATTTTGTACTTTATGTTGGATCAAAATGAATCAGTTTTCTAATTACAATTATAGATGATAACCCCTCCAGTTAGAAGAGCTTTAAAAACTGTAGTTGTTGGACATACTAATTGTTTGCAATTTTTCTTAAGTGACTGTTCAACGACCAATTGATCTACCATTTACTGTGACATGACTGACTATTGACGTCTAATGTCTTATATTTTCTTTTAAATAAGAATTGTGAAAGCATACATTGGTTTGGTTAATATTCATGAGCTAAAATATTCCAATGAACAATCTGTCAGGGAGAACTTTGAAAGATGCATGTATATCTTCTTATTAATCTATGTCTAATGTATTGATCATGAAAATATATAACTGACCCTGCAAGTGAACAGTATAATTCTTCCTCACCTATGAAGAATGCTATCACAGGCTAACTTTCCCTCTAGTTCACCAATCATCTGAACTATTCTCACCTCAAGACCTTTCTGAACTTGCCTAAAGATAGTTCTAATGATATCAGCAAACTGCCTCAAATTGAAGCCTGTAGATTTATCATGTGCATCAGCTCCAGAAAAGATAGAATTAATTTTGGACTGCATTTCTATGAACTTCTGTCCTGTCGCCACGACATACTTTTGTAGTTCAAATGTTTCTTCTAGATAGCACATAAGTGTCTCAGGTTGCTCCTTTGTTCTAACGCCTTGTGAGTCTCTTCTGCTTCCTAACTGGTAGTTGCCCTCCTAAGGCACACCAAGGAGAAAAGAAATTAGACAATGAGGCGAATAATGATTCATGAAAGAAATGCATCAATGGCAATATAAAGGAACTTTATTCCTTTTTTCTCACCATTCTATTGCACAAGTCATCAGTCTTCTCTTCCAGTGACTGGTATCTTTTCACTTGGTTCTGTAGCAAAGATTTCATTAGGAAGAAGCCTTTCATGTTTTGTTTGTCCTCATCAATCTTTCTGTCTTCAGCTCCAATTACACCAGTATTTATTGTATCCATGTTTGCCAACTGTTTATTAGTCAGTAATCCAGCCAACTTCTCGAGAACAAGTAGCTGTTGTTTCAGCCTCTTGATGTTGTAGGAGACACCAAGAGCATGAATGTGTGTCTTCCCATAGTATTCTTCTCTTATAAGGGGCATGAATTTGCTAGAAATTGCAGCATCCTCTTGCAAGCCATTTTGCTTGTTAGAAGTATTAGGATTAATGCTTACCTCTTTAACTTCTTCTTTAGGAGAGTGTAATGCCACTGAAGCAGACTCAGCTTGATCCTGCAATGAACTTTCTGCTCGTTCTGGTTCCGGAAACATATCTTCGCTGCAGTGTTTCTCATGTTCCTGAAAATGATTGGTTCCTGGACTAGTTAAATTACTTGTGCTTACATCAATTTCTTCCTTTCCCTTGTAAATTTCACTCTCTTCATTTGATCCCACCTGCCTCAGTCTTGTGTTACCAACTTTGATCTCTGTAAATTTCCCAGTAGACTTGGGCTTTGAATCCTTATGCTTCTCTCCTCTTTTCCTCTCTTTGAGTTTCACCTCTGAGCAAAGAGCCTTTTGTTGGCAAACGCCAAGATTAAGAGAGCAACTTGAATTGCTCCTTTGATGTCGATGAAAAAGGATGCTGAGCTGCTCCTTCAGTAGCTCCGTTTCCTTCTCCCTTTTCAACAACAGGGCCTCCAGCTTGACGTTCTCCTCCCTCAAGTGAGACACACTCCGATCAAGTCCCTCTATGTGAGATTGAAGCATTTTTATTTCCAGCGCCTTCCCCAGAACCTGCCGCCGGTAAGTTTCCAACGTCTCTTCTTTCTGTCTCATCTGCTCTATGAATGCTTCTACCTCTGCACGATGCCTCTGCTCGTGGATGCTTGCATGCTTCACATTCCTGGTTCGAACCCAGTTTTGTAGCTCCTGCAAGTCATCAAGTCCTGCAACAAAGCAATACACAATGTGATTTTGAGCTGAATTATCATAATGAACTGAAGTTGAAGAAGAAAAAATGGAAGCTATACCTGGCTCATAACTTCCATCACTCAATGGAAGGTCCGAGCACATGGACGGAGAAGAGCACCGACCTCTCTTTCCCTCGGCTTCGAGGTATTCCAGCAGCAGATGCTTCGGGTTTCTATTTCTGTGCTTCGACTCCCACATCTTCCTCCACCTCCCCATCTCTGCCTCAGCCTGCTTCTTCTTCGCTCTCAGCAACTTCACTTCGTCGAGCAGCACCTGCTTCTCAGTCAAATCGAACTTAGATTTCCTCAACACCGCGCCTAGGATTTTGTCCTGCTGCTCGCAGTTTTTCCGGATCTTGGCGCACTCCTCCGACAGCTTCGCCTCTGCCTCCGTCGCTGCATCTTTCTCTCGCACTGCCATCACGAACTTCCCCTTGGCTGCCTCCACCTGCACCAGCGCGCGCCCCATCTCGGACTCCATTCGGCATTGGTTCGACAGCAGCTCCACCAGCGTCGCCTTGTGCTTCCACAGCTCGGCCGCGTGCTCCTGCGCCGCCGTCTTGAGCTTCTCCCTCATCTCCTCAGCCATTTGCTTGCAGGATTCCACCTTCTCCTCCAGTGCCTTTCTCCTCTTCGACTCCTCCTTCAAAGACTTGTTCAGGGTCTTTAAGTTCGTTGCGTACTCTGTGTTATTTGAGGCCGCAGAGCTCGCCGAGCAGGGCTTCGATCTGACGCCGGAGGCTCTGCCTCTCGGCGATCCAGCTCTGCTCGCGGGCGGCGAAGATGCTGGCCACCTTCTCGTTAGCCTGCGCGTCCTCCTTTCGCCGCCGCTTTAGCTCTTCGATCTCCGACTCCGCTCTGCTAAGTTTGTCCTCCATTGCAAAAACTCAATTGCTCGGCGATGGCCAATCTCAGGCGCCATTAGGAGCCGTGCGCCATTCTCCTATCATGAATTATTGGAGTTTGCAGGGTGTTAATAGTGTGGATTTTGTCACCTAAGACTCGTGAAGGTACTGCAGATCTCATTTTCAGGTGTCAGGAAAGATTGCTTAAGGCCGCGCTAACCGATCCGGGTTTCCAGTGGAATGCTGTTTATGAGCTCTTGTCCAGTGACAGTATCATCGTGCAGAATGTTTTCACGTCAAATACAGACTTCATTCGAAGTGCACCAGCTTGTAGTTTTTTTTTTTTTCCTTTTAAACTTATTATTCCTCAGCAAAACGGAAACACAATGGCCGAGTAAAACAAATCGTCTAGAATTTGCTGATAATAATAGAGGGCGAAATTATTAGATGGTGATAAGGATGATGTCTACGTCGAATATTTTTCGGACGCATCATGCAACTGTTCATGCAGCGCTTCCTCTTTGACTATTTCCTTAAAATATTCTTCGAGGGCTATAATTATTAGTTGCACTGGCTGCCCATCCCAGAAAAGGCGGCTGTATTGGTGCATGTTGTCCACACGAAGCTGTCTCCTCTTTTTTTGGTCGTCAACCGAAACAGGCGCCAACGTAAACAGTCTTGCGGTCAGATCTCGATAAAGCTTCGATAACGCCACACGAGTCCAGATTTATGCAGGCATAGATGGCAAGAAAAAGTTCTGGGCGATATATTATGATCTTTCGTTTCTTTTCCATTTTTGTCTAATCCCATCTAAAGACGAGACAATTCAGTGATTCACTAAGCTTAATATGCCAATCTAGCGAGCGGATAACTGGGGAAGTGAAGAAGTTAAAAAAAGAAAAGTCTTAATGGACCTTCACTCTCGGCCCACATGGCCCCTCGCATAGCTAAATTGAAACCCAATTACTAGTCCTCATTGAAATCTGGTCAAGAAAAGCTTCACTATCAAACTGCTAAAATCATGAAACAGAACTAATGAGACTTTAGAAAATGAGATCCAAACCCTGATTAAATAGGCTTCTAGAATCTGAAATATTCCACGCTCGTCATTTATTATTGCTACCTTGTATTACAAGTATACAAAAGGGTTTCATCTTTCAGTCCTCTCACTTTCTCAACGCGCTTCTCCGCAGCAATAGAAGAACCAGAGGAAAAGCACAAGATAGTTCACGGAGGCTTCCATTTCATTCCTTCTTTTTTCCTTTTTCTTACCGAGGACCAACTTGAAAGTTGAAATGGAGTAACCCGATGGCAATTGTTTCGGTCAACGCTATCCCATCGGACGATGTTGACTGTCGATATTTATTCGCTAAAATCTTCCCTTCTCGGTCGGGATCGTCTCTTCGGTGGGGCCGCCGCACTTGTGGATCTTAAGCAAAGTCTCGAGCTGGACATTAAAAATACGCGGGCGAGGGAGGCAGCAGCGGTCCTCTCATTTTATTTACCCAAAACACCCCGGCCTGAAAAATCTTTTCCATTCGAGATTGAGGGGTGATTTAGTCATTCAGCGTCACGTTTTCCTTCCCCCTTCCTATTTTGCTTCTACTTATTTCTTTCTCCGTGGCCAGCGAACTCCGAGGAGAACCACGGGAGGTTGATCGAATCGCCTCGCATCTGCAGCCAAACGAATTGAGAAATCCTTCGATCCAGTTGGTATTGAATCCGGTGTGATCTTGTGGAAGCGGTTTTTGGTGTTTTCTACGTCGGTGTCAGTTATCCGGGCACTTAATTCAGCGGCAGAAAAATATGCAGAGCCGGTCTAGAATTTCGGGGATGCTTTCCCATAGCTTCAAACCGCAGAAATGGTGAGCGCCTTTTCGATCTGAATGTTTTAGGGTTTTATTGATTTTTGATTGTAGAATTAGCGTTTGGCTTCTCGATTCTTTTCCTTTCCCCCCCTTTTTTTTTATTTTGGCTTATCTCGCGGGCAATTGAACTGGGCGGCAGCAAGACGTCTCTGAAGCTGGCGGCGTCACGGATAAAGCTGCTAAAGAACAAGAGGGTGGAGATGGTGAAGCTCATGCGACGGAATTTGGCTCAGCTCCTGGAGAGTGGACAGGAACAAACCGCTCGGTTACGGGTGCGTTCCTTTTTACAGAATGGTTAAACTCGTTTTCAGATATGAACCAATTGATGAAAAGTTTGGGTTTTTGAATCAAGTTTTAATAATTTTGTGCGCGTTCATATGTACTTCAAAATCAACATTTCTCGATTGTTCTCACTTATCAGCTCCCTATAATAATTTGGTCATTGATTACTTTGTTTACTTGACCATCATTTATCTGGTCAATGTTTATTCTAGGATTGACTTCTAAAGAAAATGATGCGTTCGAAGGGCTATTATGAGTCATTTATTTCATTTATCTTTTAGGTCAAGGTGTCATGATAATCATCTTGAATTTTAGTTTTGCATTATATGGTGGCTATGATTTCTCACTGTTTTTTTTTTTTTGTTTAGTTCATATATTATTTCAAGCATCCGTAACATCTGTATAATCATGCTCATCCTGTGAACATTCAGTAATACACATGATTTATCTAAAAGTTCATACTTTGTCGATTAACTTGCTACATTGTATCAACTTTCAGGTTGAACATGTTATCAGGGAAGAAAAGACTACGTCAGCATATGAACTCATTGAGATATATTGCGAAATCATTGATTCACGTTTGCCGATCATAGAGTCACAGAAGTATGTAACTTAGAGCTATATTTCTTTGATGCCTCATTATGCTCCTTTGTTTTGTCTTCCTCTTCCTATTGCTCGTCTTATAAGCTCATAAGTGATGTGTTTGCTAACTAAAAGACATTAGAAGTCGAAATCTGGAATGTTTTACATCCATAGTGACTGCTGACTTTCTTAATCTATTTGGAGGGCAAAACTATGGACTGTCCTTAAAATTTGAATCTGTTTCATATTGCAGTGGTTTATGTACTTCCCTATTAAGTTTGTTACTTCACTTCCTGTCTTTTAACAAAGAAATAATTGATTTAACATCACTTACCTCCTTATTGGAAAGAAGCAGAATTTGAACAGAAACTAACTTTTCCCCTAGTTGTTACAGATAACTATATTGATACATTCTTTTATATGTTCAATGTGGATCAGTGTAGCCGGCCCCAAATAGTTGCAATTTACAGAACTTAGTAATGGCGACAATGATGATGATTATTACAGGATAACAACTAAGATCATATCATCAATATAAAATCTCAAAGTTTGCTTCTAGATTTCATCATTTATTTTGGAACCTAATTAGATCTTGGAATATCTCTAACTATTGGATATTTAATCTCACAGTATAACAGAAGCCCTTTTGCTTAATTTTCAGTAACTCTTTCTCTGTTGCTTTCTTTTGTTTCTTTAAGCATTTTTTTTGTCATTTTATTGCATCTTAGAAATGCCTTTCTTCGTCGGTTACCCAAGCTGACATGATTGAAAGGCCTTTTGTTAGGAATTGCTAAAAACCTGTAAAAGATTTTTTAAAATAATAATTATTATTTTGAATGGGATAATTCCTGGCATTGTTTAACTCTTGCAAAATGCTCATCTTGTAGGAATTGCCCCATAGATCTGAAGGAAGCAGTATCAAGTGTAATATATGCATCCCCGAGATGTGCAGATATCCCTGAACTTATGGATATTAGCAAACATTTTACAGCAAAGTATGGTAAAGATTTTGTTAAGGCTGCTCTTGAAATTCGACCAGATTGTGGAGTTAGTCGTATGGTAAGGTTAAATTCATTAAGTTATCTTTGTTAACAGAAAATACAACAAAATGGAAGAGTATCTCCTCTTCATCTCTTTCTGATTCTTTTCCCTTTTTATTTAGGGACGACTAACATCCATCATTTTTTTGGATAGCTAAATATTTCTTATAGATTCAATTCGCAAGTATTTTTTTTCTTAATCTTTCCCATTTAAATTACTATGGTTCAGATGGTCGAGAAACTATCAGCAAATGCACCTGATACTCAGACAAAGATTAAAGTCCTGAATGAAGTTGCTAAAGAACATGGAATTAAATGGGAACCCAAAGCATTTGAAGAGCAAGTTCAGAAACCTAAGGATGACCTGCTGGTAAATTGCATTGTTCTTCACTTTTTCATTCAATTGCTGTAAGACTCAAGATGCAATTAAGCCTAAGCTTCATGAATCTGTATCTGAACAGAGTGGTCCATCCTCTTTCAGTAGTATGGATAAAACAGAAATTAAATCGTCTGATATAAAAGCCTCGTTTGCTGGAAGCCAGAGCAATGAATCAATTCCCAAGGTTTATCAGAATAATATGGCAACCCAACCACAAGGTATTGTAAGTTACTCCTAGTAAACATAACCCATACTAGTATTTAAGTACATGCCTAAACTTGTTTGTGTAATAAATATATCAATTAAATTAGTTTACTGCCCTTGGTATTCTCGTCATAATCAATTATTCTACCTTAAATGAGATCTTTTTCTTGTGTCGTAGTGGTCAAATCAACCCTTGCCAAGGAAGAGAGTGTTTCCTTCCATAGCTCATGGAAAATGGAATTTAAGGATGCAACTGCTGCTGCTGAGGCAGCTGCCCAATCTGCTGAAAGGGCTAGCATGGCAGCCAGAGCTGCTGCAGAGTTAGCAAGCCGAGGGAATGTTTCTAGACAATCTTCTGGTGGATCATATGAACAATCTGCATATGTTGTCAAAAATGCAGGACCTCAGTCAATGAAAAACTCTTATGCGGGAAGCAATGACACTTCACATTTAAAAGCATCTGAGGATACTAGCCCAGAGGATTCTCATTTTGTGAACCAAAAGGCACCAGATCTGCAGAAGGAAGACTTGGTACAAACAAGCAAATTAACTAAAGATCAAACCTTCAATGATAATCCTACCTCTAGGGAAAATCTGACGTCAGAGAAGACTCAGTTCACTGGCTTGCCGGTTGTTAATGCTACATCAGGGAATAATGTCCGTGAAGATAATGCCAAACCATATCATTATGCTCAGGAAAGCATTTCAGATCTAGGATCTGCATCCAAGATCGATAATTTTGATAATGATCATGATGTTGCTGTTGTTGATTATGACAGCAGTCTGAACTATGAACATAGATCTAGCATGCTTCCTTCATTTCATTCTGAAACTCTTGATGAATATAAAACTGCTGACTATCATGAGGATAGAACTGAAGCTGATTCTTCTGCTGGGCATTATGATGACTACAACAGTGATAATGATGATCACTGGGGGCGCAGAGAGAACAACTTGTTAGATTCATTTTTGCCACAACAAAGTAATGGACCTTCTAATCTCTTGTCAAACGTGGATTCTTGGAGCCAGAAGGAGAGTGATGCTGGGTTTATGAATAATGAAATCAACTCACAACCACACCAAACTGATTATTCAGATAGGACAAAGCAGGCTGACCTACACTCGGATTCTGATGACAATCTGCCACCAAAATACAACGTGCCAAAATATGACTCTGATCAATCAAGTTCTGAGAGTGAAGATGAGATGGAGAATCCAAATTTTGTAGGGCATGGGAGATCAAGCAATTTCTTAGACACCGACAGCAGCTCCAGTAAAGGTTCACGGGCAGCACGACCTAGTCATGGAGCACATCTCATGGATGATACTATTGCACTTGATTCTAGTAACCAAAGTGTAACTGTCTTCCATGATGAGAAAAACCTTGAAGTGGAAAGAGACTCTAATGATAAGAATTGGAGATCTGATCTTCATGTACGTAATAGCCGTCAAACTCAAAGTATTGGAAAATCTCATTCTGATGATGTAGGGAGAGGATCAACAGAAGAAGAATCACCAAATACTATGGTCTCAGATGAAGGATATGAAAGTGGGATCCTGAACATTGGTAGATTATCTGGTGGATTCCGGAATAAAGGTTTCACTCATCCACCTTATGTAAGAAACATCAGTGCTGATGCTTCATCCAGGGCAACAATGAATTCAGATGATATTTCTCGCAATGATGATGAAATTACAATCAGTACATCTGAATTTTCAACAAGTATTGAAGCCACAAGTGAAGAAAAAACAAGTGGACATTTGCATACAAATACTTCCAGGACAAAGTTCAGAGCTTCAAGAGCCAACGTGGACACTAGTCTTGATAGTGAAGAGCAGCTTGCAAATAGATCATCAGATGATTCTTCAGCAACAGGAAGATCAATTTATTCTCAGTATAGAAGAAGTTCGGAAGATTTGGACCATCCAGTTCAAGAATCACATCTCCAGCAACAAGAAAGAAAGGAGTACAAGGAATCTAATTCAAGATCATCATTGACAAACGACATAGACAGGGAGGAAGAGCAAACTTATTCTGCCAGGGTTAGACAGTCAAGAGATAGTATTTCAACCTCCAGAAGCCAGAAGTCGAACATTTCCGCTTCCACACAGAAATCAACCGACTCTGAGATTACAAATCAGAGGCTTAACAGTCAGATACTACATGCGAGGGCATCTTATGGCTCGAAATCCAGAGTGCCAATCAATGATTCCAATTTTGACAACAAAGAGGCAGAGGAGATGGAGCTGCAAACTGCATCCGTGAGAGGCAACAATAAGAGTGTTAAGCTTTCTCAAAGAACAAGACCCATACCATCAGTTGCTAAAGAAGATAAAGTCCCAAACATGTCAGAACCAGTAAAGGAATCAAAGACCTCTCTACTGAATTCTGAAGGTGAATCTTCTTCTGCCAAAATAAAACACTCCAAAGGTTTACAGGACAGGGAGACTTCCAAGCCTCGACAATCACACTCGTTGGCCGAAGAACCATCAATGAAACATTCACAAACTGAACCATCTGTTGTTAGCGGTCATTCCAAGCTATCTCAAGATGAGTCGAGGCAGCCTTCCGTTAAAGAGAATGAGAAATCTACTATGCCAAGTTCAAATGGGAAATCAATTTCACGTGAAGTCTCTTCCAAAAATTTGTCCCATGTTCATCCAAGGCTTCCTGATTATGATTCCATTGCTGCTCACTTTCAGTCACTCAGAGCAAATGTGCACAAGTAGGTGATATTGGGTCTTCCTTGTTCTTTTTTAGAGAGTTCTTTATTGCACTGTTTGAACATATAGAAGTTTGTTGGAATAAGTAGGCGTTTTGTCCTCCTGCAAACTTATTGATGGTACAGTTAATTGAAATTAGCAATACCGTCGCTTAGTTTTGCGTTACTGTAAACTTTCTCAATCGCTAACATCTGCGATTCGCTACATGAAGATGTAGCGCTGTTATTGCACATTTGCACGTGGACCTCACTTGTAGAGCTCCTGATTTGTTGTGAATTAATGCTTTTGTAATCAGTTTCCCAGTTCCTATTACTTTTTGCGAAAATGATTTTGGTGGTAAAACTATATTTACGATAAAAAAAACAATTAAACGACCCCTTTTTTTACATATTATAAATGCCGTACCGATTCAGAGAAGGTGTGTCAATATGACTTGTCTACAAGGAAACTCATCACCATTGACACCAAAAGAACCATGCGCGACATCAACCTCATACCTGGTATGACAAGCACCAACTTAGTAGAATAAATGGTAGAAATTGACAACCTTAGCCAAGCATGTACCAAATGGGATTAAAAAAACCCGAGGAAAAAAAATGGTGGTTGATGATATCCCGTATAAATGGCGATACTCATGACGGTAGAACAGTAGTTTTCAATTTTCATATGGCTACAAAAAGTAATGTGCGCTTCACAACCATTAGTGAAGTAATCTGATCATTTACACCATGTCTTTCACAACCTTATTACCTAAAACCACCACATATGTAAAATTATATAAAGCATATTCATCAGGATCGAAGACTTAATTCATCCTGATGTTGAATCAGGAGCAGCAACTGCTGTTCTGAGCTACTGGTTGACCCTGTATTCTCACTGTAGCAGGTCTATTGGTGCTCATTGTTGGTTGACTCGCCATCCTACATAAGCAATGCTAATTAGTTCCCTTTATAATGTTTAAGAAATTTAATCTCATCTAAAGCCTCATCCCAAGGTTACTGTAGCAAACAAGTGCATTAGCAGTACAAGAAATGTATGAACCTGTTCTTGATTTCGGCAGCCATGGTCATAAAAGCCTTCTCGACATTCTTTGAGTCTTTTGCACTTGTCTCCAAGAAGGGTATCCCAATTTCATCTGCAAATGCCTTCAGGCATCAAATAAACTAGCATTAGTAAATGTAGCTGAGAAAATGAGAAACCTCATTGACAAAATGGGAAATATTGAATTAGGACAAGGACTTTCTACCTTGCCAGTTTCATATGAGATCACTCTGTTTGCAGTCAGATCACACTTGTTTCCAACCAGTAGCTTGTTCACATTTTCACTAGCATACCTATCAATCTCATTCAGCCATTGTTTGACATTGTTGAAGCTTTCCTGATCAGTAATATCATAAACCACCTGCCCACATTGACAGTCATGTCAAACTGAAGAACTAGTTTATAAACAAACCAAATAAGTGGCAGTTAGTTACGATAATCCCGTGAGCACCACGGTAATAGCTGCTTGTTATTGTCCTAAAGCGTTCTTGCCCTGCAGTATCCCACTTCAGAAGAAAAGATTAGTAGTCAAGTAAGACAGTGAACTAGTTGGTGACAAGCGCCAACAAGACTTACAATTTGAAGCTTTATGGTTTTCCCATCTTGCTCAACTGTGCGAATTTTCTGATAAAATAAAAAATCTATAAGCAAAACACGTAATGAGGAAATCACTGCAAAACTTTATGACATTTTATAGAAACTTACAAAATCAACACCGATTGTACTGATGTAACTCTCCAAATATGAGTCATCCTATGCAAAGTAGGAGGTAAAACATACATGAGCTGAAAGCGGGTGAAAGCATAAATCAAGGATAAAAGATGGGCTTGAAGTGAATATATATTCGCACAAATATTTCACAAGTTTATATTAAACCATCAAGAGTTAGCAATTCCTTATTTAGTAAAAGATGAGTGTCCAAAAGGAAGTATAAATAAGTCGAGGGAAAAATATAACAAGCTAAAAAGTATCTTCTAAAAAGATCTTTCTATCGATGAATTAGATGCCAGAAAACAGCACTTGCATGGAACTATAATTCCGTTAACTTTCACTCCTAGAAACATGCTGTTAGGATGCCTGAAGCCCGCTAGTACAAAGTACATAATCATAGCTATTCTATATTGTTTCCCTTCTCCATATTTGCTCATTTTCGTTATATGTTTTAGATTCAAAAGTTAAAAAGGTTTTCACATCATGCTTATGACATCTAATTGAACCAAAGTAAATAGTTTTCACCCTATTTTGTACAGGTCATTATGTTTTCCAATATTAATTCTACTACAATGACATGAAGTCTTGCAACCAGAGAATCGACAAAACACTCTTAGACCTGAATTATGGGCCTAAGGGAAACAAGATATCCTCTACGTAGTTGCTTTTATGCGATTGAATTAGTAAAAACAAACTTAGCCACCAGTTCAAGATTTCCTGGTACAAAATCTGAGACATGAACAGAAAGGGTTATTTTAAAAAAGTTGGACTGACATAGAATTTGGTTGATTTCCTGATATTGGGGAATTGGGACAAGATGCTCACCTACAAATACTTTATTATTTCTAATTATATTTCCTTAAGTTTTTCCATATAGCCGACCCCACCTAGTGGGATAAGGCTTGGTTGATGCTGTATATTTCCTTAAGTTTTCATGAAATACCCCTGACACCACTAAAAATTACCTACAACTTATGCATTTTCTTATGTTTTCTTTGGGTCTACTTAAATTCCAAACCGAGTTATTTTGTTCTCTTTCACTTTATCCTGAATTTTTAGATTGATTTGAATTTCTATCTCAATGCTAGAAATTCAAAATGATAATTTGGTTGGTAGCCAAACATGCTACATGGTAATGTTTTACATAGAAAAGCATTCTGCTACATGGTAATTATTACATGATAATTTGGTTGGTGACAGACTAAAACCTGGGGAGCAAAATCAGCCAACTAGTTTATTATTTACGTTCTTTATGTTCTAAATAATTTTTTACCCATACTGGGTGGAGGAGCTAGATAAATAAAACCTGAAACCAGTTCACTCATCACTTCAGGATTTCTTATTGCTTTGCAGGTAGCATATTTGGGACTTGCAAATACAAACAAAGGATTCCATCAATTAGCAAGGCCATACATGGCTAAACAATTTCCAGCACAAGATTTATCCTTTTACTTTCTATACTTTCATGCAAAAAGGACACATAAACTTACTGCAAAAGCTGAATATTGAAAATACAAGATCGAGGGAGAGGCAGCATATCAATAATAACAAATAGAAAGCTCTAGAAAAGACCATTTTGAATGGATCGTTACCGCAAATCTCAACAAAAGGCATGATTTTCCAACCCCTGAATCACCAATGAGCAAAAGCTTGAAAAGATAGTCACTGCAAAATACATATTTGTCACAGTTCTTTGTATACCATGGCTAGATTGATTCAAGGGTAATGACTACTGGAGTTGATAAATCATGCAGATCAATGAGAAAATCTTTCCAAACATAGCCATAACTCAAGCTTAATTCACACAAGCAACGGGCCCAATTTCTAGATGATTATTCACACAAGCTTAAATGGTTCTTTCTAAACAGCCTAACTCTTATTCATCTCTTTCACAATGCTTCAACAATAAATTTAGGTAACAAAATTCCATGTCTTCTAAACGGATTTCACTATTCCAATCTTTACTCGAGATGTTCACACCGGACACCAAGAAAGAAGGTAGGCAAAGACGAAAACTCTCAATCTGGACAAAAAATAGCTGTAAAGTACAATCTTAAGGATATGCCCTAATCTTATTGAAACAGATGGAAATTTTGCCAAACAGGCGACTTCTTGGGCAGGAAATAGGAAGATGCTTACTATTCGGGGTTCATGGCGGAATCCCTGGAATGAAGGGTTCTTCCTATCAGCAAGAGACGGCCGATCCGCTTGCTCTGTAGCCGAGAAAGGGGAAAGTGAGGGAATTGGAACCTGGTTAATTGTTGCAGTGTGCGGCAATAAATGAAGTGCAGGCCTCGTAGTCGTAGTAGACACCTCGACTTGGATTCTCTATTTCCATCGACGCTATTAATCAACTAACTTTTTTCACAAAATTAGTATAAATTGTATTCAAAATTATTTTTTCATGAAAAATCTCATAAGTTAAATTACGATCACCGTGATGGCAAAGACGGCAAATTCTAAGCAACAGAGTTTTATCTTTTTAAAAAAATTATCAAACAGAGGATATTTTTTCTTTAAAAAAAATTATAGTAAATATAGATATCATACATTAAAATCATAAACCATAATAATTTGATGAAATACTTTCTTACCCCTCCAGAGGAAGTCAAAAACAATCGAGTACTTGAATCGAGTACTTCATTGAGATACCATCCACCCCGAGTTGTGGCCCAGCTCAACAAGAAGCATGCAATGTGCATGCAATTATTGGTTGTCTCAAGCCTCCAATTAACTAGTACTTTGAAATATTTGTTTTTTTACAAATTGTTCAAATAATACATCTAACTTTTTTCACATTACTTCTGTTTGTATTATTGCTTTGTCGCAGTCAAACTCGGAAGAGATCTAATCTATACGGTCGGTCTTAGATATGACTCCGAAAGAAAAAGTCAATCGAACATAAATTCAAAACTAGACGTAATTATAGATCAGTGTCAGAATGATCAAGAATGATTACAATCGAAACCTTTGTGTTGTGTTCGTAATTAATTTGGTCAGCCAACCCACTAACGTCATTTTTCTGAATATTCCAACAAGTCAATGTCATCCTGCCGTATGGAAAATTGTGATCGTCGCGTATTTAATTATCTCGTATGGAAAATTAGCGTTACTTGAAACTCTAATCCTGTCCGCTCTTTATCTTTCGTATTGTTTCAGGACGACTAACGGGAACCGTTCGTCTTCGCGCTTGCTTTCGCTTCAAGTAACGTGCATTAAATTCTTTGTTTTATGACAGCGACGTACGCATGATGGGCGTGTTAGGTTGGTACTGGGCACGGCAACTATTCGATGAACCTCCTCCCCTTTTACCATTTCGTTTTTTCATATTTTTTTTAATAATTTAAATATTTAATTTTTTTCTACCCGTCATTAAAATAAATTTAAAATGGAAACACTCGTTACTTCGAGTATTGTTTTCTCAATGGAGATCCAATTTTCCATGATTGATGGGTAGAATGATGCCAAATTCCTAACTCCCAAACATTTAATACGGGCTGTTAACACGTCCTCATCGGCACTAACATGTGATTAAGCAAAGTAATGCGACTCACTCACCTTAACCAGTAAAGCGACGTTTCACCTTTGACAGTTGTCATTGGCCCAGCGCCAGCTGCATGTCTCCTCGCCCATTATAAACCACCCTCCTCCTCCACATCCACAAACCCCTCGTTTCAGATCTCGCCGCGGAGACATGGCTTCATTCGGATCCACATCTCTCGCGATCTGCGCCGTCGCCGTCGCTCTTCTCGCCGGAGCCGCCTACGCGGCCGACCCTCCAGCGCCCGCCCCCACCTCCGCCGCTGGAGCCGCCTCTCCTCCGCTCGTCGTCGCTCTCCTCGCTGCCACCGTCGGTCTCCTTCTCGGTTCCCTCCGCCATTGACGGATCTGGGGTGGAGCGCTCCTCGGATCGTTCGGGATTTGGTGATCGAGATGTATACTATGTCCGCTCATGTGTATTTCTTCGTATGTGTCAGGTACTTCGTTGTGACATTGTTGTTGAGAAATGGGGGTTTCGGTGCTTCGACGGGTGTGGTTTTGGCGATGGGGATTCAGTCTGTGATGGTGTGGGGACTGTAGATATGGCGTTATTGTTGTGTATTCGACTCTATTTCATTATTGATTCACCTATTCTTCTCTACCATGCACCCTGTATTCTCTTTCACATTTGGATTTGTGCTCTGATTCGTCTTGAACTCACTGGATCCATCGAACGTCGCTTGAACTTTGAATCCAAACTATCATTGCACGTATACAACCAAATCCAAAATTATCAGTTATTGTCTCTTCAATAATTGTTTTACAAAGCAAAATAATAATTGATGCGGGGTTTATAAGTGATGTAACGTATGTCCCGAAAATTAAGGAACACGCTTAATTCCAAAAATCAAGCATCACATCACGCTTAATTCCAAGTCAAGATAGATCATCCGAGGAAGAATTCTTCATAAAATCCTTTTGAGAACACCGATCGAGAGATTTCTTTAACACCGATCAGGGAATTCTTTTGAAAACACCCGATTGAGAGATTTCTTTCAACATCAGAGGATTCTTTTGAGAATACCGATCGGGGATTCTTTTGAATTCCTATCGGAAATTCCTTTGAGAATATCGGTCGGGCTTTAGTGATACTTCCCCGCATATAGGCCCCCGATCAATATTGCTCTCGTTTATCCGAGTTCCGCTGAGTGGAGACCACTCGCTTCTCTCGATTAATGTATCTTTATCAATGCTCTTTTATTCACTGAGCATTTCTCTCTTGGCCTAATTAGATCCAGGCTCACACTAGGCCAGTTCGGTCGACGACATTTACATGACAAAAGCACATGGATTATCAGAGCACGTGGTGTAGCATACTTCATATCTTTCTCCGCCCATACATATAAATACAATTAGACAATTTCTATACAACTGTATAATACACATTTTTCTCTAATTAAATGCATTATGTAATACAACGTGAAATACACATTACTTCAACTATATATATATAGGGGTCTGCCCTCGCAAAAGGAGGTACGCGTATATATAGAGGAGTCTACCCTCGCAAAAGGAGGTACACGTGCATTCATCTTCTCTACTTTGGCTATTGTCCTTCTCCTTTACAATTTTCTTGTGGCCACTGAAAACTTACTTAAGTGTCAGAGTGATTGTGTCTGTACATCCTCAATTTTCATTCTAACTCTCTTCTCCCTCCCTCTCTTTTTTTCAAGCGCTCAGCACAGATTTGGTGGCAGCATTTTCGAGGACTTGGTCAACATCAGTGATACATCACAATGGCTCATCCCCCGTGAGTTTCAAGCCGAAATAATAAAAAATAGATAAATAATTAAAATAAAAAACAGTGCAATATTTCCATTCTTCACCTGAAAATTTTTAGTCTTGCAAAAGTAATTCCCGAGTAAGGTTGCAAACAACTGGAGTTTAATAGTATTCAAATGTATTTATTAGATACATTAAATCAGTTAAGCACAGGAATTCGTATTGAAACATGTTTTATACATATTCATGGAACTTGAGCACAGCTTGAGTGCGATCGAATCAATCCAGAGTTAAATTAAATGTATCGGTCTATAAATGACAAACTCAATCTGGATTTAAACTAAATGGCTTGTCAATTCAATTAAATAACTTACTTGAGCTTCATAAAATGGCCTATCATGACTCACCTATAGTCAATTTTTGATTTAATATACATTTATCCAACATAATTTGTGTCAATAGTTGCTTAGTGTAGTTCTAAAAAAATTAGATATCGACTGAATTTTTAGAACTTAAGAAACCTTAGGAGGATTATATATGCATACACAATCGATAAGTTCTACTTAAGGTAATTCAAACTATTTGCATCTATTTTTTTTTTTTTGCTCAAACTGATTTACTTAAAGAGCCGGCCCATTTATATATTTATCAACTTTTAAAATGCGAGTTAAACTTTTATTTTTTTTGTAAATTAGTTTGTACTTTCATAATTAAAAATGTTGACCATTATTATAAACTTTTATATTCATTGAGTAGAACAGATTAGGTTTTTTCTATGAAAAAAAATTGATGAATAATTTAAACAATTGTGTAAATTGATTTATAATTAATTGTTTATGCCTTCAAAATTAAAGACTTTAACCATTATAAATTTTAATATACATACTTTTTTTTTAATCTAAAAGAGTTTGGTTTTTGATGCAATACCAATCTGAAATGACTTTTTGAATTTCAAAAGGTATAATTTTTAATTCGAGATTTGAATTTAGCTCCGTTTATGTTCACATGTATAGAATTTGAAATTTTATATTTATTACGAAGAAATTCGTAATCGTTAAATTTTGAGCTCAAATTTGATTGTAGGCACTTTTCAAGATCTCTTTATTATTTCAAATAATTTTTATTTTTTTTATAGAATTTAAGATAATTTTGAAATTTCAAGTATTTATGAGTTATGATTTATCTAAGATATTAATTTCTTTATGTTAAAATATCTTTTTTCTGGTAATTTTTTTCTTTCTTTACAAGATTAGAATTGATGTCCATATTTTAGGATTTTTTTTTTTTTTTTTAATCTTAGAGTCTAGAATCGATATAAACACGTGTTTAAACTTGTTTAAGCTGCATAAGGATTCATACTTCACTATTAATAAAGTTTCTAATTTCTTTGGCAACGATTTCTCCTTATTTCTTCATGTTCTCTTCTTATTTTCTCTTTAATTCTCTCTTCTCGATTAGTGTCACGCCTCGGGAGGGTATTTATCTGATAAAAATTGGACAATACTTCTCTTGTACGGTGGATAATATCCTACTACAAAATACATCAAATACCCCACCCGGGTATATACAAACATATAATAGATAAAAATACCAAACCACGCAGTTAATGTATCCAAATCCAACAATACGTATCAAAAGACAACCATAGTCTAATATGCGTGCCAACATGACTTACATTACAACCAAAAAAGTCCAAGACTCAAATCACAAAGCATACTCAACATAATACACTTATTATCACAACCATAACATAAATCAAATAAAAATCAAAACCAAACTGCGATACGAAAATCAAAATCTTCCGGTGACTCGGGACAGGAGGACTAGACACTCTCCCGACGACAGACAGAAGATCTAGCTGATACTTGAGAAAATAAATATATATAACAAGATGGTGAGTCCAAATGACTCCGCGGGTATACGAAAGATAGTGCCTGATAATAAAACAGTAAGAGATCAAAGGAACATACAGTCTCGTAGAAGGTATTGTATCATAAATATGATAATATACGGTACATAACAATAACTCTGCAATGATATAGTTCACATCTCTAACCAATATAACAATATAAGCTTACCATTTTAAATACGTCATGTATCAAGTATACAATCTAACTCTAACATATGGTACCATCTCAGACATGGATAAATAGACTAAACATATCTATACATAGGTCAATCATAAGCACAGTCATCTCATGCAAGTGCAATAGTAATCAAATGCATATGCAACACACATCAAATGCATATGCAAAGCATGGTCACTCCGGCGTACCTCTCCAGCTACCACGACAT
>JBBUKS010159008.1:0-24499 GCA_038050645.1 Hedychium gardnerianum
AGCCTCAATGGAGGCGCCCCGGAGTGTTGGAGGCGCCCCCAATGGGCTATAAGAGAGCATCTCGACCAGCAGCTAAGAACAACTCTTACAAGTGTTATTTCGACGTCATACTGCTGCTCCGGAGCTCCAAAATTATTGTACTGCAACCCTGCTACACCGAACTAACACCAAGTCATTATCGGTAGCAGTATTTTAATTGGGTAACAATTTTCAGTATTAATTATTTATAGTTGCCCCTGCATAAGAGAAGTATAAGTTTGTTACACTCTCTGATTTTTGTACTCAATTGCTCTTCCGGAGATTTTTCGGAAGAGAATTAGTGGATTGCCCGTCGGAAACATCCCAAGGGGGCATAGGCCTTGGAGTAGTAGTCTGCTGGGGATGCGAGCCAAGTAAACCGATCGTGTGTTTTCTCTTCTCTGTCTGTTTTTATTTGTTTTAATTTTTCCGCTGCGTACTCTTAATTTCTGCACGACGAGATTTCAAAATAAATGCAATGAAAGTTTTAAAAACACGTGATTCACCCTCCCTCTCACGTGCACTCGATCCTACAAATAGGGTAAGGAAATTCGTTACCCACATGATTCCTCCCCAAAACAGCATCAAACAGCCCTGGTTGGCCCATTTTGGCCGGAGAAAATGGCTGAAATATATTATACCACAATGGGTCAAAGTCAATCAGTAAAATACTAAGCCACTACAATCCAAATCAAACCAAATAGCTCTTACCCTCATTGGCTTGTGGATGGACGATCGAAGCCATAGTTGTAGCTATGTTGGCCGACCGGAACAACCCTAGTTGGAGCTACAATAACCGACAACTCTGCATACATCAAAATAATACACGATTGATCCTCCAAATCCACTGTTATAACAACACAACAAAACCAAAACCCAAATCTACCATCCTTACCTCTTAGTGAAAGCCGCGAGGGATAGAACCGAATGTCGGTGATGACCAGCAGTGATGGCATGGTATTTACCAACTAGAGTTTAGAACAAAACCTCAACGAATTGCCCAATCTGACCACTGGCAGTGACCCAATCGCAAGGCCTAGGTCGTGTTGATCGACACAGTAGCTCTATCACCTCTATTGGCCGAGGATCACCGTGACCAAAGTTGGCCGGAGCTGAGGACGAATGTCGGAGATGACAGGCAGTGTCTGGACAAATCTGATGCCCGATTGAATCTGGTCGCCGGCGGGAGACTACGGCCACGACGTCGGCTGCAGAGACTCGGCTAGGCATAGATGGAGCAAAGCTGACTGGTCGGCCAGGCAGAGAGAGAGAAGGGAAGATCGAAGCAATGCTATGGTGGTCGGAGGCGAGCTTCGAATATGATCTAGCGGCAATTGGGTATGACGGCAGACCCCCAACAGAGGAAATCGGAGATAGGGAAGAACAACGACAGAGGGAGAAGAAGAAGGATCAGGCTTACCTTCTCCGGTTGCGGCTAGCCCCAATTCCGACCGTCCGCGATGGGGCGACGGTGAGAGCAATGGATCAGGATGAGAGGGGAATCGGAGAAAAGAGGGAGAAGAACTCGACTCCCTGGTTGCGGCTGGCCGTGGATCTATGGGCGACACTGATCGAAGTCTGGCCGACAGTGGTCAGTGGCAGGAGCGTCAGCAGTGAAGTCGGGAGAAGAAAATCATGAAAACGACTTTATCGAGTGGGGAGCTCGGGAAAGGAAGAAAGGAGAAAAAAATAAATCGTTATATCTTAAGTTTGATATATATATATATATATATAAACTTAGGTTTTAATTTGAAAAACAATTTATGTCATTTCAATATTGAACTTAGGTTAATTTAATTCTAACTTAAGGTTTAATAAATTTAATCAACTCTCGACTAAATTGATATTCCAAACAGACATTCCAAAAGTCTGTTATTTATATCCTTGTGACCTTGCCGTTTTAGCTCCGTTAAATTTCAGAAATATTTCTAAAAATTTCCCAAAATTCCTTTAATCTTATTCTCCGATCAGTACACATTATTTTAATTATTTTATTTGTCATATTTAACATTAAGACCATAGGGATTAGTTGCCTATGTTCATGATAAAACTCACAAATATAGAAAATTAAGGCCTAGGGGTAAAAAGTGTATTTTTATAAGGTATTTTGATACCTTTAAGGGTGCGTTTGGTTGGAGGTTATTCTTGATTATCCATCCATGTTTATCAACAAAAATCCTGTTTGATTTAGGTAATCAGCGATTCCCGAGTAATGATCCATGCCCGACACGTCAGCAAAAGGGGCATGCAATTCGGAATCGAAAAATCTTTAAAAAGTGAGGTTTTTGTTGATTCTAGGATTAACAAAAAAAATTTGCCAAAAATATCCTTCGATATTTACCCGTTGAGACAAAAATATCCCCAATAAATTATTGCAATGAAAATAATGGTCTACACTCTAAACGAGGATTACTCAAAATATTATAAAAATATTCAGAAAAATAATTAAGAGTTTTGAAATTAATATTTTGAGAAATAATTAAGAGGAGTATTGAACTAAGGATAATACAGTAAATATAAAATTAGGTTATATATTAACATCTTCAAACAAATAAGTTTTTGTTGTATTATTTAAAGTTGAATCAAACAATATTAAATTATATTTTATTCTCTATAATCTTAATTACGTGATTATCTGATGATCACATAACTAAAATTTTATATGATAATTTGAATCAAACAGACCGTTAGGATTTTCACGTAGCAGTCAAACACAGTAGAATGGCCGGTGAACTTAGAAAGTTAATAGTTTCGGATGACACTACAACAGTTAATTATATTTATGATTCAAATTTTAATTAAAATATATTGTAAGACATTTTCTCACAAATTTAAGAAGTTGTCTATTTCGGGACAATTATGAGGACTTTTCTAATTATGATTGCACGGTGGAATATTTTCTTCAATAGAATGACAATTAACGTCGACAGTTTCGGATGAAAACTCATGAGCACGGTCCGATTAATTTGATGGACTCGGACCGTCCATCCTTTTTATCTTTAAACATCATCAAACTTGCAGTGATCATGAAAGGAGGTTGAGCTTCAGAGTTAACTGCTGACTGGTAGCTTGATCTCCATTCTCTTCGATTTTCTTTAGCAGGAAAGAACGTGTGAGAAACGGTGGCATGAACAATATCGACACAGCCTGGTTTTTCTTCAGGTCCACGACTGTGCCAACGCATTAGTTAATTTCATTTAATTAACCGAGGCCAATTGTCTGATTGAGGTTGGGTGGCATTCGAATCATAAATCTCCAGATGTTGCCACACTATTTGCCCATGCATTGACAGCCAAGAAACCAACAAACAAATTAAGACACAACCATCACTGCACTGCTTCCAACCCATTGTAGTACAATTGTATCGTGTTTTTTTTTTCTTTTCAATTATATAATTATATTGCTCTGGAAAGCCAAATCTATGAGTTGTCTCGATGCAACTTCGAAGACAACTTTTGACGAGGAATCTAATCGCATCCCATAAATCTCCAATTGCCGCACTCTTATTACTCCTTTTCTTTTCCAGCAGAAGAAGATGAAGTTTAATTTTCAGAAATGTTTAACTGACTCTAATCGTATGGGCTCCGAGTTCATCGACAGCAGAATAATCCTTGTCATTTTTTTAAAAGAAAAAATGACTTGCAAAATGTTAAAGTGGAGAGAGATTTAGACTTTGATGCATCTTTAAAATGATGCTTCTTATTTTAATTCTCAACTTCAAGGTGAACCTCACAATTTTTTTTTTAAAAAAAAAACATGATCTACTAAAAAATTAGGCACTTTTGAGTTTGTTGTAGTTAAATTTGTTCGCCACAAACAAGCCATTTGATTTCCCCCGAATCTCAATCTCCTAATTTATTTATTTTTTTCCTTTCTTTAAAAATAAAAGGAAAATTCTTCTACTTCGCAAAATCAATAATCCACAAACTCGGCCAAAAATTCCAGTCTCCCATCTCTGAAAGCTACCTCCCCTTGAAGCCCAATGAAGAATGGCCAGATAATCCATCCCCATCCCTCTCTCCCTCTCTTTTCATCCTTTCCCCAGCCTCCTTTGTTTCTCTCCAAGCAACAAAAAGATCAGATTTTTAACTTCTCTCCGCTTCCAAGATCGGATTTTTAACTAAATTTCTTGATCTTTCACGGATGGCGAGCAAGGGAGGGTCGTCTTCTCCGGCGCCGGCGCAGCCACCGGCGGTCTGCTGCATGTGCGGTGATCAGGGGTTGACCCAGGAGCTTTTCCGGTGCAAGCTCTGCCTCGTGAGGTCGCAGCACAGGTACTCTACATCTGCCTTCTAATATTTCTGGCGAGTTCGTGTTTTATCATATCAAAAACAGAATTAAGTGGAATAAAACCGGATCAAACGAACAAGATTTGATTTTTTTTCTTTTTCGAATCATTAGTAATGATCCATCTGCAAGATCGTATGCCTTTGTCGATCCAAGAATCTCTGCTTAGCAATACAGTAATTTTACTATCTGCCGACATATCCTGATCTAGTAATTAATTTACGATGTGGATCAATTTAATGTTTTAAGATTTAATTTGTAATTAATTATATTCCTGACCACGAAAAAAATGATATGATTCCCAACTCTTCACATGCCTGTTTTCGGTTATCATATAACAAGCTAATTAATTAAAAATTCTTTTCAAGATTACTTCGGAGATATATGAAAAGAGAATAATATAACTTTTAGAAAAATCATGTTTCTAGCTCAATTACTCCTCTTTTTTGACAACAAGAACATTTATAAGATGTTTTTGTATTCGTTTATTGCAAAAATTTAACTATTACTGATAATAATAATGATCTATTCACAATGACCTCATAAATTAGTACCTTGATCAGACCTATTTTTTGCATTGGCAGATACTGTAGTAATCTGTACCCGAAAGTCGAATTTTACCAACTTTGCAATTGGTGTTTGAGAGAAGAAGAATCAAATTCTTCGACCAAAGAAATTGTCAAAGGATATTCTAGCATTAATGCCATCTCTTTCTCCTCCAACAACAACAACAAGAACAACAACAACATCGATGTTGATAATGTGAATTTAGATGTTAACAATAATAACACAAGCACAACTACTAATACTAGCAGTACTAGCTCAGGTTTTAAGCTTCATCGAGTTCCTTTCACATCGCAACTCCATAATCCAGTCAAGAAACCAAGGATGTTGAATAGGTCGGCCTCTGATGTCACTGATCACCGACTCCGATCGCCAAGAGAGATCTCCCCTAAATTGGGCAAGGCAAGACAAGTCTTCAAGGGCAAAGTAAGAAGGTATAAACTCTTAGAAGAGGTCTCTAGTTGAAGTAACAAAAAAGAGAGTCTATGTAGACTCATTATAGTATTATGCATGTATGTCTTTTGCAATGTTCTAATAACAAAAGCCATAAGATTATTTAAAGCAATAATTTTATAATTTTGTTTCATTAACATTAGTTATATGGAATGAATATGTTATAGGATTTTCTTGATCGTATATCTAAATTTAAAGGCATGTTGTTTGGTTTTTTAAGCCTAATAGTATATATAATTCTTGTCATAGCTACTCAAATTATGTCCTCGAATTTTTTTAGGATAGAGATTAGTACAGATTTTAATTTATCTTCAATTATTTTTAAATTTATATTAATAATATTATTTTGTTTTTATTTATTTTCTTTATTATTTTTGTTAATTATGACATTTGATAGATTCACATCTTTATGGATAATCAATATTATATATAAATATGTATAATCTTTAAGAATAAAATTAATGAAAATAATTTTATGAAAATTAATAAAATGAATAACGAGACCTTATTATTTCATCAATAAAAACATATCAAATAAATTGATTTTTTATCATTATTTACAAAATAGTAAAAAAAAAATGGAAATAGGCTGTGTTGAACATCAATTTTTAAACATAAGTTTGTGATTTTTATTGTAATTTTAAATAAAATATTTTTTTATGTCCTTTTCAAATTAAAATTAATTTTGAAATAAGTATAACATATTATGAGAAACTAATCCTAAGCAAAATTTGTAAAAACAAGGCAAACAAAAAACATATATAAATCTACAAAAGTGGGGAATAAACGTTTTTTTTTGAATAAAAAAATTAGAGTGATATTTTGATATTTCTTATATTTTAATAATAATAATAATAATAATAATAATAAATTTTGTTGGGTCCGCATGGGGGCCACCTAAAATAGACCATCTACGATATCTTTTGGATTAGCTACATGTCGCGATCGAATTTATAACGCCGGGCAGGTTACGATTTGCCGTCTTATGACACAACCGTTATACATTCATGCCGTTCTAAATATGTAACAGAAACGCGTCTTCTCCGATCCAAATACCACATCGCTGGCGATGCCGCGTGCCCGCGTCCGCAAACACGTGACGTCAAGAGGTTTCTCTCCAACACAAATGTACATTCTTTTCCTACAACTACAAATCTAAACCGTAGAAGAAAGGTCTATCAAACATCCCAACCCGGAATCGGTCACTTACCCATCTGGCGGTTGACATGTAAATACGGGAAATTTGACGGTAGAGATGGGACTTGTAAGATTTTATTTACATATATAGCTTGATTTGGAACGATTGACTACCCCCTTAACGAAGTAAGAAGACACCTTATACCGGCGCGGGGGCGGCGAGGAGCCGAAGTGCTTCACCCAAAATGGATTCCTCCGCCGATCGCGCCGAGGATAAGAGATCTGAAGGCGAGCGATCTACCGAGTACGCCCCCTACCCCACGCTCACCGCTGAGGACGTCGCGCCTCCGCCGCCGCCCTCGGTCGCGGCTGATCCTCGCGATGCCACCTCCATGCCGGCGGAGTCTAATCCCTATATCACCTCTTCTCCTGTTAGCAAGAGTATGCGTACACTTGTTCTCCTTGCACGAGCCTGTGTTTTTTGGTTCCTTTTGTCTGGCTTCTTCCTTGTTTAATCCGCACCATTTGACTTATTTGGGGGTTGGTATCTAATACCGAAATTTGATTCTTTTCGGTCGGGATTAGTAGGTACGATGGATACAGTGCGGGAAGCTCTGGGAAAATTTGGGAAGAGGGTCAGCGACGCAGCGAAGAAGACTGAGGGCCTCGCTGGGGATGTTTGGCAGCACTGTGAGTGCATTATCTATCTTGACTATGTGTAAAAGATGCATTTTTTTATGGCTTTCGGCAATTGTTAAGTTATATCTTACTTGCCTTTTGTTATTTACTTAGATTGAGTGAAGATCTAATTTTTCTCTTGGCAAATTTTTGCTCGGTGGAACCGAATCCTCTGACAATTGTTTACATTTAAGTTTGACTTATTAACTAAGACTTGTTAGTATATATATATATATTTTTAAAAAAAAACTTCTGAGAAACGGGCGATGAGTATTAGATTTGTTCTATGCAAATTAAGCTAAGATTTCCTCGTTATTTCGCCTTTGGCAAGATGTAGTTGGATTAAATGTTGTCAGCAACAACTAATGACATATCGCCATGTCAAACTCCAGCTCTTATCCTCTTTGTCATCTTCGCAGTGAGTTCATCCCCATAAACTCATCCCTTTTAGTCGTAGCGCCACCAAGGCCCAAGGCACACACACTAGCCTTACGGTGCACGTTGTATTGTCAGAACAAGTAATGAAGCACCATTCCACAAGATGCCTAGTGCGTTGAGAAAAGGTTGGAGGCCACATGCGCTGACTTGAAAAACTCTCTTCCTAAGGATAGCTTTAAAGTTGCCGCTGCAATCACTTTAATGTGTCAATTAATGCGAGAGAAAGGTAGAGGAAGCTGTAAGACTGACATGCTCTGACACATTTACTCTGATTTAATTCAATTCTAGTTGAAAAGATGCTGGCAGAAGCGGAAGAGATTTCATTGATTTTGTGGGTGTTTTCCTATAATGATGCCTCGTTTCGTCGGCATTACCTTTCATGGCTAGTACCTCCGCCACTTCGCAAGATGGGATAGGCATCCTCAAATCATAGCTACTGTGCCTCTCTGCCAAATCGCAAGATGTGGAATAATAAATGCACATTTTACCTAAATTGCAGTCAATTAACAGATAAGATAAGATATATTTGGAAAGACAAATGACCTGTTAACACCATTAAATATTATGAGCTAACAGCTTCTTTCTAAATTTATTTCTCTATATTTCAGTTGCCCTTTGGTTGTGGAGTGGCTTTTATTGGATCATGTTTGAACAACAATGCATTTTTTCCCCTCTTATTCCAGTGAAGACGGGTCCTAGTGTTGCTGACGTAGCAATGGGAAGGATTGGTCAGATATCCAAAGTCATAGCTGAAGGAGGTTATGAACAAGTTTTTGTACAGTCTTTTGAAATTCTTCCAGAAGAAAAACTGAAAAAGACGTATGCTTGCTACTTGTCAACATCCGCCGGTCCTGTTATGGGAGTTTTATATCTCTCAACTGCCAAACTTGCATTCTGCAGTGACAAGCCTCTCTCATATAAAGTTGGAGATAAAACTGAATGGAGCTATTATAAGGTGCCCTGATCGTCTCCCTTGATTTAAGGCAGATTGTTAGTTTTTTCGCGGAAATGATGAAGTTGCCTTTTCTTTTGTCAAACATTTTCATCAATTGATCAAGTTCACTTCATGCATTGTGAGGTCTTAAGTCCATGTCACCGTATAACAATCTGTCGAAATGTTGAGAAGTGCAACCACATTAACTCATGACAAATGAGGAAGATCTGGCTTGTGGCTTCAGTGTGTTGGACTAATCAACAAGCTTTATAAGCTTAGATGAACAACTTAGTATTAACTATGGGCTTAAGCAATTTGGGCTGGTGGTCGGGATTGACAAGTTAATGTTTCATCATTCCCCTATCCTTGTTGTCAAAGAGTACCCTTCTTTTACCAATATATGGTGCAAATGTCGTGTCGAACCCATGCCGATAGGGTTTCATTGTATCAATCGAGACCATACCTATCTCAGCGGGTACCATTTGGGACCGACTGAAAGAGCACATTGTCTTGTGAATCAACCTTTGGTTTCATTTGTTGGACACAAAGTGAAGATAAAACACTATAAAAACAGTGGAAAGAGAAAGAGGGGAAGAAGCACCAATTCGTGCAACAGCAGCAACAACAAACAGTGATGCTAGAGTCGAAAATAACGTGATATATCCATATCTTGTAGCTATGGTTGTTTCAGTTCCAATTATGCTAGTTTAAGCTCAACTACTAGGAATGAAGTGAATTAAATGTATGGACACGTGAAGAAATTGATTTCGATACTAGATGTCGTGGATCATGGGCGGATTGTGCAAGTATTATGTAATATGGACTTTTGAAAATTATGGGGTTGATATCATTAGGATTCTATGAGAAACAACATTTTCATACACTCATTTTGATATTAATTAAGTATAATCATTACTCGGGATGCTTATATGTGGAGATTACAAGCTAAATAGAAGTGAATCATAAACTTAAATCTCATTTAAATCAATCTTGACACACTTTGAAGCTTGTTGAGCGTTGGTATGGGATGGTGTTAAAATTGTATCCATCCCAATTAGAGAAGGAAAGTCCCAACATAGAGTGTTAATTTTTAATCTTAGTTGACTCAAGCATAGTCTCAATTCTCTAGACACCAAAATTGGTATGGAACGAGACTTCAAAGTGATTTTTTTTTTTTTATCTATTCCAAGTTCTGTCTTAGTCCTTTAACCTATCATATTAATTTCATGCTGATTGTGGTAACTCAACTAAACATTATCAGTTTGGTGTGATCTTGACAAAAATGAGTTGATTTATTGAGACCTTGGGCATAACTGCGAACTTTTACCTCCTGCAGTAAAACTGATAAAAATAAGTATTTTAGGTCTGTTTCATAATACACTGTGATAAAACATTTGGGTCTCAACTACTATGAATTTGTTGGCTAAGCAACCATTTATGATGTGAGTAGGCATTGCAACAATTATATGCTTTATGAGTTGAAATTTAATATTTATTTTGTTTGGAGTTCTGAACAAATAAAGAACTTGTGTCAAGAGATCTAGAAATTGTTATCATGCATCTTGTTGGTCCATTTTGTGACATTACTATGGAAACCAAATATGAGTTTAGCCTGTCATTCTGTTTTTTTTTTTTTTACTTTATCATGATGCCGACACAGGTAGCAGTTCCTCTTCATCAGCTAAGATCAATTAATCCTGTAACAAGCACAGCAAATGCAGGGGAAAAGTACATCCAGATTGTGTCTGTCGACAACCATGAGTTCTGGTTCATGGGTTTTGTCAACTATGACAGTGCCGTTAAAAATCTACAAGGAGCAATGCAAGGTGGCCATTAACCAACCTCGCTGGTGTTTATGAAATTCGACTTGCACCTCGAATGATTTTCTTGATGCATGATTGTATGGTTTGAATAAGATTGCTTATCTACTCGGTTTGTGCAGCTGTTCTTGTATGTAGAAAGTTTTCCACTTATCCGTTTTGCCATATCCGGCATACATATTAGCATCATGTATCTGTCCCAGGTAGCTGAATACTATTTGTAACTTTTGTCCCATTTTCATTTCATGTTATTTTGCATTAGAATGTAAATTATTAACCTGTCCAGTTGGACTAAAGTTTGTTTGCATATAAAGAAAATCGCCAACTTTAATTAGAGTGGTAAACAAGCTAAGTCTAGTTAAGTTTTATAGTGTTTAAGTTTATTTGATAAAGTAATTGAGGTAAGTGGAGTTTAAAATAAATTAAGTTATTAAAATTATTGTTCGATTTGATTTTTTTTTTTTTGAATTTGAGTTTGATTCAAGTTTGATTTGAGTTTATTTTGTTTAGATGATATGGAGTTTTTAATTTAAATTTGTTTAATTGTTTAAAATTTTTATATTTTAAATGTATTTGATTGATTATTAAATTTGATAATATAATTTTATTTATTTATTTAATATAATAATAATAATTTTATTTAAAAATATTATGTATGAATATATTTATGAATATTAATGAGTTAAATTTATATATTTAAATTTATTTATTAAATTATATATATATAAATATTTATTAAATTAAATATATTTATTCACGAATTGAATATTTAATTCATTTATCATCTTAACTGTAATCAGCGAATCTTCTTTTACAATCCGTTCGTTTGCAATGGGCATTCGATTAACACGATTCATTCCCAAAATAAAATAACACGCGATGATGCAATCTTTTAGATAACACGATACATTTTACAAATAATAATAATAATAATAATAATAATAATAATTAGGGAATAAAGGACAGATTGAATAAGACGATTGGGACATCCAGCGAACCAAGATGGAATTGAATTCAAGATAATAGCGGCTTCTTTGTCGGCTTCAAGTCCGCCACCAACCTATCGAGATCGGCGGTGGAGGAACCATCAGGACCGACAGCCTCCCTCGCCTTCTGCTTCCACTCCGCCGCCCTGCGCCTCGAGTCCTCATCCGCCATCACCTCCCGCACGCACCGTTCCACCTCCTCCCTCGTCACCTCGCCGCTAATCTCCACGCCTATACGCCACGTGGTGCATAGGAACCGGCAGTTTGTGTGCTGCTCCGCGAAGAACGGCCAGCATATCATGGGCCTGCCCTCCACCACACTCTCTAGTGTCGAGTTCCAGCCGCAATGCGACAGGAATGCTGCCGTCGCCGGGTGCGCCAAAACCCTCTGCTGGTCGCACCAACCCACCACCGAGCCCCGATCGCCCACTTTCGCCGCCACCTCCTTGACTATCGCCGCCGCACCGCCATCCCGCATCAGATCCGGCCGCACCGCCCACAGGAACCGGTGCCCGCTCCGCGCCAGGCCACATGCAAACTCCGCCAGCTGCGACGTCGTGACCACCGCGATGCTACCGAAGTTGACGTAGAGGACGGAGGCGGAGGGCTGGGCGTCCAGCCACCGGAGGCACTCCTCGTCCTCCTTCCAGAGGGAGGAGGAGATGGAGGAGGGTGACGCGAGCGGGCCTATGGCGTAGAGGTTGGGGTACTTGGAGCGGATCGCGGCGAGCACCGGATCCTCTAGGGCGGCGAAGGTGTTGAAGATGAGACCAGCGCTGCGGGTGACGTCGACGATGACACGTCGGACCGTGAGATTGAGCAAGACGTCGGCTGGGTCGGTGGTACGGACGAAGGAAGGGAAGTCGCGGAGGCGGAAGTTTTCCAGGCCGGGGATCCAGTCGATGGGCGTGTCCAGGTAGCCGTTTCTCAAGCAGCTTGCGTCTACCAGCTCGCAATCAAATACTTGTAAAATTATCTATTTTGGTAATTGTCCTATTTATATATGCTTGATTTGAACCTCATTGAATTATCACAAAAACTCGCAAAAAAAAGAAGAAGGAGAATCTATATTTTAGTTATTTTGTACCTTTGAGAGGCGTGAATCCTCTGCTAACGAGGTCCGGAAAGTGTAGGTAGCTCCAGCATCCGCAGGCGCTGTGGGTGAAGAAGAAGAACACGGGCACGCCGAAGTCCTCGTCGACGGTGAACCCCATCCCGCTGTCGGAGACGATGCTCGTCACGGGCGGCGTGTCGGGCGCGCGGCGGAGGTGGGCCATGAGGTCCCTGAAGGGGGCCAGGCAGGTGGAGCGCACGGACGAGCACAAAGCCGGGACGTCCTGCGTCTCGTCTTGCTGGTCCGGAGGCGGTTGAGGGAGGCCGTCGGGGATGGTCACGACGCGGAAGGATGGGCCGGCGGCGGCGGCCCAGTGTTCGCCGCGGGCGCGCTCCAGGCGGCGGGCGTTGTACTCTGTGAGGACGAAGGTGACGTGGAAGCCGCGGGCGAGGAGGAGGGCGGCCAGCCGCAGGAACGGGGTGATGTGGCCCTGCGCCGGAAGGGGGACGAGAACGGCGTGGGGTTGTGGTTCGGCCACCGTCGGAGAAGCCATCGATTTTCAGATTCCAATCGCTACTGGGCGGCAGTGTTGTTCGCCAGACACTATATATTAATTAACATTTCAGTCGAGCACTGACACATTATCTCTCTCTCACACAAATCTCTGTCTTATTAATGGCAATGCAACAACAATCCAACCTTCATAGTTAAATGATCTGCGGACCTATATTTCAAAGTTAAATGATCTTTGGAAGAGTTTTACTGAAATGGAACTCATAATTTATTTTCTAAATTGATATCAAATTTGTAATCAAAATGTGGGATTTGTGTCGGCATAATAATTAATTAAAGAAGACACAATCTATTTGGCCAAAGATATAGAGAACTGCTTAAGGATATGCTTATCTGGAGAGATAAACCTTCAAGAAGAGGAAGAAAAACAAAAAAAAGGTGGAATAGAAAAGTAATTTTTTATTTGCAGGAAAGCCCGAAAGCCGTTCCCGTCCCTGTCAGGGGAGTAGAGACTAGGGAGAGTAGAGAGGAAATAAAATTTTCGACTGATTTATTTATTTGATCCTGCGAGTGCCGACGAATAAATCATCGATGAGTTATCTATTTTATTGACGAAGTCACTGAGAATGATGAGCGGAAGTCAATCGAAGAATTGAGTTGAATGCATAAATGTTAAACTCGAGTGGAAGGGCACTGAGCTCGAGTGAAAAAATATTGATCTCGGATAATGATCATCTTTGATTTTCCAGAATTATTGATGTTCTCTGTACTGTACATGTGAACCCTTCGATGATTTTCCGTATCAATATTTTAGAAAAAAAATGGAGAAAGTGAAGGTGATGGCAAAACTGATGATCTCAAATAGTTAATAATGGTAAGCAATTTTTTGAAGATTTTTCAAGTTCAATAGTTGTAACTATGTTCGATGAGCAATAACTTTTAATAATCGCTAGTGCCCATTTAATTCTCAACCCCTTAATTTTTAATACGTTTTCTATCAAAAGAATAGGAAGATAATAAAATATTTTCTTTGATAAATAAAAAGATGGAAACATTTTTTTAAAAAAAAATCTATCTAATCTGAAAGAAAAATTAACTTTTAAAGTTATTTTTATCTGCTAAATGTGCCAATACTCTATAGTGAGATATCCTAGTTGAACTTTTTATATATTATTTTTTAAAAAAAAATTGTTTGAGTAATTCAAAGGATAAGGGTATAATATTCTCATAATTATAATATATTAAAAATGAATTTATTATAGATTTTATCAGATAAATTGTTTTTTAAAAATTATAATTAACTTTTTGACTTGAAACTATATATATATACTTTTTATCCATCTAGAATGGACGTAGATAACCCTCATATGAGAGGGTGTCATGTTGGATGTGTAAGTTAAATATCTTTTATATATATAACCTCATCAATACACCTCATGCGTAGGTGTAAGCTAGAATTGCCCTATGTCAAACAATCACATTATTTAAGAGACAATTATTATTATTTGCTCTCACATGAAGTTTTTTTCAGAGATTTACGTATGTTTGCCTCTATAAAGTTTCTTTCTCTTTCGTCCGTAAAATAATCATTATCTAATTACATGAAGTTTTTTCAAAGATTTATGTATGTTTGTCTCTATAAAATTTCTTTCTCTTTTATCCCTAAGATAATCATTATTTAATCCAATGTCAAATCTCTTGTCGACTCATGTATTGGGTTTAAATAATAGATCAAACTTCTTAAATTTTTAATTAAATTTTTGCTCGTTTTACGGCGGAGAGGAAATGAATATAATTTCATGATCTCCACCGGACACTTTTCCTCAAAATTAAGATGAACACTATACACTACAAGGCTGCTCTAAGTAGCAGTGAAAACGATACAGTTCTTGCCCCGGGAGTATGATACAGTAGAAGTTTATAAAAAAAAAAATTCAACAAATAGGATGCATAATTAAAAAAGTTAGATTTTTGGATCGCTCGTTATCAGTTAGTTCTTTTTTATTTATTTTAATGAATGATGATTTTTTTTTATAAAATCAGATCTTAAATTTAATATTATTTAATTAAACAGAAAATGATAAAGTCCTTAGCTCAGTTTTATCTTCTCCATTTTACTCTCGTGCACGCCTGGCGAGCGAGTTCCGATGCACATCAACCATCGGGCCTGTATCTGTGCCTGGAATGCTACTTACCTTGATAAAGAGAAAATAGAGACAGAAAGAATTGTAAATGAATCAAACGTTCGTAAATAAATTTGATGTTCGATTTGATAAAAGCTTATTTATGTTCGTTCAATATACATAAAATCAATTAAATAAATAAGCTCGAAAAACTCGTTAAACTAAACAAACAAACTTGAACACATATGTATTCAGCTCGTTAATATTCGTGAACAACGTTCATGAATAATGTTCGTGAACATCGTTCGTGAACAATCATATTCATTAATAAAACTCTTATCAACATACTAAATAAATAGAATAAAATAAACAAATAAGTTTGAATCATCAAGCTCAATAACCAATCAAACAAAAAGTAAAAAAATTTAAATAATCAAATAAGTTTGAATTGAGAGCTTGATAATATCTAAACAAACCAAACTCAAGCCAAACTTGAAGTGAGAGCTCGATAACATCTAAACGAATCAAACTCAAGTCAAGCTTCAAACAAACTCAAATTTATAAAAATTAAATCAAGCCAAACTTAAACAATCATTTCAAAAACTTAATTGATTTTAGATTCAACTCGATTTAATTAATTATCTTAAATAAATTTTAACATCTCTAAATTTGTTATGATTTATTTTAGGAGGGAAGAAAAACGAAGCGTAAAATTGGCGTAAGTGAGAGGCGAGGTTCGTGTGTCGGTTTCCGTCGAGGTTGACGTGTTTTGGGAATGTGCGAGTGTATATATATATATATATATGACACTGGTAAGTTACTATTCGTGAAATTTATTGAAAGAATAAAAGTTGGTGCATGGATTAAACCAGCGCAGCGCAGCGCAGCGCATTGAAGGTTCGTCGCAGCGCGACGGATTAAATGTGGATGCCAGCGTTTACACGCTTGGCCTCTATTAATTTCTTTCCGTTATTTTTTTTTATATAGAATTATTATTATTTTTTATCAGATTGAAATTAAGATTTATATATTAAGATTTTTCTTTCTTTCTTATGTCTTAGGCACAGAGTCGAGATTATTTTTTATTCTGAATAAATTTTTTATTTTTGGATGTTTTTTGTTTTTTATTTTCTCTTCGAATCATTCTTTTCATCAATCCGTACAATAATCAATATCCTATCGCACATCAATTACTCATTGGTGTCTGCTAGCTCGCTTCCTTCGAAATTTTAATTCTTTCGCTGCCTCTCCGCTTCAGTAGAACGCTAAATCATATATGCTGCTATATCGCAGAGGCTCAGTTCAGATGCATTGTATGTGATTTTATTTTAATTTTTAATAAAATTTATTAACATCTATGATGTAATATCTAATGAATCGATAATATATAAATTTAATAGCATTTATAGCATCATTTAATTATATAAATAATATAATTTAATATAATAATATCTGCTGTAAAGAAATTATTATTACTTACTGTTCTTGCATGAGATCATTAGAGGATGAATAGCTATCTTCTTGGATAACGAAATCATTATCTCTTGTGTACTAGTTATTATTCGGACTAGCTAAATTAGTTCTCATAATTTATCTCCTCCGTGTTGATCCTGAGACAGACTGATAAGGGCGCTGGAAACGAGTGTTTCGCCTTTTTTACCACAATTGGATAATGAAATCATCGAAAGCTGAAGGGAGAATTGAGCGGTCGATCGGGAAGTCCACGAAATCGGGAAGAGGGAGTAAGAGAGGATTAGAATGAATATCAGGGTATCTTGGTTTAGTCATTTCAACGTTTAAGTAAAATTTACGATTTCGGAAAAATAAAAAAGGAAGAACAGTGAAGGAGGTATATATATAGATGCAGGGGTGGAGCCAATATTTATAATTATCTGAATCTGACCATCGATACTGGGTACTAATAGAGGATTTGTTATGAAATTAAAAAACACATAAAATCAAAAAGTTATTAATTTTTTTTTAGAGAAAATAAATGAGGCTAGAGTCCACCCTAGTCAACGATGGCTCCGTCCCTTGTAGATGTGTATTTTTAAACGTACATTTACTCAGAAGTAGACTTCTTTTATATCACTATTATATGAAATATATGATATCTTTTCAGATATTAATTGATGAAATATTATATTCATGGTAAGAGAATGTTACATCATTATATCAGAAAATTACATCATCCATATATTATACTATAAAGAATCATGCTATGTTTAATTACTGCACGTCATATATCTTATGCCGTTCTACATGTTATATTAGTTCACATGTTATCTCACGTAACAGCCCATGTCATGTCTCACATACTATTGATCAATTTAATTATTGATCGAATTAGACGATGTGTCAAATCAATGGAGCTGAGGAATCCCTCTCATCTCGGGTTAATCGAGCATAGATAATTTAATTGACCATCTTAATTTTGACCTCCATTCCAACATAATTATTGACCTTATGATAAAATAGACTTCAAATACTTCTCATATCACTTACAATATAATTGAATAATATTTTTAAAATTGCACATATTATAATGCAATACCTTCTCTGCGAGCGAACTATTCATTGTCGCACAGAGGAATAATGGAATTTTTCGACCATAATAAAATTTATTAGGAGCGTGTATTTTTATATTTGATAAAAATGGACGCTTTTTGAAAATTAAATAACAAGAGCAAGAAGAAGAACTACGCACAAAAAAAATGTGCATCGAACCCTTTCGATAATGATAACGAAATGGTTGACAAAAATGAAGTATAAAGTAAATAGGATAAATTTCAAAGAGTTCCGATTGTTATAAAAAATATAAAATAAATGCCTTAAAATTTCAAGTTATCAAAAGTTTGCTTCTACTTGATTGTATGTCTCTTCTTCCATCTACATTTATAATGGAATTTAGAGAATTAGAATTAAAACTCAAATAATAAAAAACAATTATTTTGAATAAAGATTGATATTTTGTAATGAATGTTTTTGGAAACTATATGTAATTAGTTTAAATTTGACAAATTCCAGTTTTAATTTTGTAAAGTTTTATAGTCGTGTCTCAGAGATTTATTTCATAGTCATATAGATATAAAAATATAATATAATTGATTGAGAAAGTGATATATTATGAGGTAAATAGATTGATAATGTCATATATTAATATATTAATGTCAATAACTAGTATTAAGTTACACATAAAATAGACAATGAATTTAATAAATATATAATAATTTATTAATTAAAAAAAATCAAATGATAAATTTAATTTGCCCTATTACTTTTAATAAAAATTAAAAAAAATGATGAACCAGATAAATATGAGATGATCAATTTGATGATATGATATTTTTTCATTAATTATTAAAATAAATTAAAAAATGTTGATGATAGTTGTCTAACTGAATTTAAATTTTGTCCTTAGCTAGGCATTTCAATCATAATAGCATTGGCTAGCAAAAAGGGAACATAAAATAAATTCTGTTCGTAGTGATGTGACAAACATTAGTTGATGGAATAAGAAAGCATGCAAGGATAGAACCAACTAATGCATCAAGATTTTCTTTTTTCAATTTTTATAGCTAAAAACTTTATACAAGAAGAGAAATAAAAAAAGTTGTGAAAGAAAAACCAAAGAAATGCATTATATTTTTCATTCATCTCTAAAGAAAAAACTAAAGCAATTTGTAGTGCTTTTTTTACACGTTCTGTTAATCATCAGGTAAAAGAAATCGCCATGACAAAAATTGTCCTTATTTGTTCATCTAAACAATTAATTGTCTTTGTCTTTTTATTTTTAAAGACTTGCCTCCACGTGAAAAGTGTGACAAAGATGAATAAGTGAAAATTGCACATAGCATCAATAAATCTATTACACGATTAGCATGGTAGAATTTTGTGAACGAGAGCAATATGTTTTCATTATTAAAAACTACTAAATAGAATTATAAAAAACACAACACGTGGTGTTAGCATTTCAACAAAGAAATGCTCGCAAGTAAATTAGCACTTCAAAAAATAATCACTATTAATTAGTATTCCCCATTACTTTTCAACCAAAACACAATCCTTCGAAACTACTTAGAAACATTCCAATACTTATAAGCGTTCTATGTAGGCTTCAATGGGCTCTCGTTAGGCCCACTATCATGGGCAGTGGAACTTAGCAACGTTATATAAATCTGATATACATATGACAGAATAGCTAATAATTAAATACAATATATCAAAGGGGTTACAACCATAGAGATCTGTATATAGCTATAAATAAATAACATCTATATAACAGACCTACACCAAAGGTGGGGATTATGGCAGCAAGAGATAGAATCCAGTTATACCAAAGGATCACCTATAAAAATGAACTCTAAGCAGTGATCTAATATATGTTCAGGAACTGTAATTGAGAATAAAACAATGCATTTGGCATCAAAATAACTATGTTAGACGAGTGGGTTACAAGTTTTCAGAACTACAGTTCGCAAAACACAAAAAGAATGCCTAATCAATAATTTCACATACTTCGTACCAGATCTAGTAGTAGCGTAATCACAGATGTCATACCATCAGTTAAGCTACATCCAAGATCCAACTATTAAGCTACCATGCATTTATGATAGACAAGTACAAAATGCTACTGGTTAAGATGTACACAAATAATTTTACTTTGGATATACAAAGGATACATAAATTAATAGAACATTTATTTAATAGTATAATAATACAGATGAAAGTGAAGTATTTAATGGACTCACCTAGCTCTCTTAGTCATGCTTTAAGTATTTTCTAACTTCAGCGGTTCCCCCATTAATGCATATTTGTTATAATATTTTTTTCATCTGCTAACCAATAGGAGCTGCTACTTTGTGAGGGCCAAAAAATCACTGGCAGTGCCTAAAAGCATAATTAGACATTAAACTACCAAGCTCAACACTTTCTGTTTCAGAAAACTTAAATTGGAAGCACAGAAAAGTTTTTTGAGTACACCCAAGGATCCATAAGCATCTAATAATAAGGTCAAATCAATTTTTTTTCGTTACCTGCTTAACCATAATGTTTACCTCGAGAATCACTCATTTTCTTTTGAACTGTTTTCAATCACATCCTGTAGCATCCTGTTGATTGCTGGTAAATGTTTGGAAGGCCAGTGTGGCAATAGCTTTAGCATTCAACAAAAAAATTATAATTTTCTCACAAGACAAATTAGCATTAACAAATAGACAAAATTTATTGTTTATAAATTGGTAAAGTTACAAGCACAGAGATATATAGCCTACAGCCATGCATCTACATCTATGTATTAATAGTGGAACGGTATAACAATTAAATTGTGCTAAGATTGCCCTTTCCAATCATTCATAGTAGCAACAAAGGCATCAACCTTTTGACCATTTTTTTTGGGCCATTTTTTTTTTCACTCGTTCACTTCTTTTTCAATATTAAATGTAATACTGGAAAATAAATTTCAAGAAGACCAATTGGATGCCTAACCAAGAAGTATCTTTCACGAGACTTCTACAGTTTAATGCATACGCAGATAATAATTTGATAATATATAAACTTAGCAATTAGTTAACTTTTCTTTTGTGTATATACAGGACATAATCCAATTTATTATAAGCAGATAACAAATTGATGATATGTAAAATTAATAAACTTTGCCTGTGTGTATATATACAGGACACAATCCAATTTTTAGAACATAGAATAGGTTCCAACAAGGTTACCCAAAACCATTCACTACAGCAGTCTCCTAAGCAAGTTTTAGGTTCCAACAAGGTTACCAGGGTAGGTTCTTCTCCCCAAACTCGGGACATCACTATAGGGCAAATGTGTGGGTCTGCAGTTCTACTAGGAACCATAATTATCCAATATATGACAAACCCTGTTCTTGTTTCGATATAAAGTTTCAAGCATGGGCGTCCGTGATACAAATTTAGCACACAACCATGCACCACAGCTTTCTACTAAAACTGAGAGACTAAAACTATCAGACAGCGCTGCTGCATCCATAGTACTTGCACCTTCAAGAAGCCCTTATTCACGTCTATATTTGTCTTCATGTGTCATCTTTTCAATCTCAATTAACTATGAGATATTAAATGCCAGGAAGACCACTACAAACTAGGTGGTCCACGGCTTCTATCACTCAACTGAGACAAACAGCTACAAATTTGTTAAAAGAATAAATTAGCAATGACTAGTAAATACCAACCCTCTTAAAATAGCTCTTCAATCTTTAAGTAAAACTTAAAGCTACAAGCAAAGAGATGCATATATTTTGCCAATAACCGTGCATCTACAGTTTGATATAAGCAAGGAGAAACTAAATATATCAAAAGCGGACAACCTTATCATGAATATATACATCAGAAAGAAGACTTCATCCTCTTCTATGTCATCTAATTGATATAATAAGCAAGCAATTTGTTTAGGAACCAATAGACAGAAAATCCCTTAAACTAAGTTTTTTTAATTAAGTACAAGCACAGATATATGAAGGATTTGACATACAACCATGCATCAACATATAGCAAGGCGAAGCTAAATCTATCAAACAGGACGACTACATCTGGTATTATTTACATAACTCGGATCTAAGTGTAAGATTCATATATTAATTGTGAGGGTTCCATGAGATCATATTGAACACTTACAAATCCTTGCACCACAAAAAATTCATTGTTGACTTGATCTCCGTTGAAAAGACGCGTTCCGGCCGATTCACGAACTTGCAGTTAGGGCAAGACAAAGCCGCCTTGCTCATCATCACCAGCATGTGACAGCGCGCACAGACCGCCGCCACCATTTCCTGTGCATCGGAGACAGGCGAAATCCACGACAAGGGGGCTCCTTCGCCGTCGTGCGGCGATTTGGAGCGCGCGTGGTCCGTCTTGGGCTTCTCTTGAAGCAGCGTCGATACCCTAATTGGTGGCGGCTCGCGGCTGGCCAGGTTGAGTTCGAGATCGAGGCTCAACGGCGAGCGCAGCGGCGGATCCAAGCCCAGCCGGGGATCCGTCGACGTCCGCCGGTGAGTCTTCGTGTTGTAGAAGTGGATTCGGCCGGACTGCAAAATGAACACAGCGAGTGTCTCTCCGTGGTTATTTATAATTCAATTTTTTTTTAAAAAAACATTCCAACATCAATACTTTTGCAACATAATGCTACACTTTTGCTTTTAACCACAAAAGCTCTCTAATTTCTAAGAAATCGCAAAAATTGCCAGCATGCCCTCGTTTTGAAATCCTTATGCATCATTAAAAAAAAACAGATTACCTAACACAGCAGAAACAAATATCACGAAGTTTGTTTTTCTTTTCATTTTAATTGTCACCTTGATATCAAGACACTGTTGCCAATCCATAGGCAATGGAGCATCAAGATTAAGCTCAATCTCTTCTGTTTTGGCCGATTTCATCTCTTTGATGAGCCATTCTTCTTCCTCTTCTCCATCACTCTTTTTCTTCCTCTTTTTTGACATGAAATTTTCAACTTTAGGACAAGGCCTTTTCTTCTCCTCGAGAGGAAGAGCTGCTTGCAAGGACACCATGAATGGAGGAGGAGATCGAGTCAATTCTTGAGCACCAAACTCTCTTTTTCTTCCGTGACTTGCAGGGGATCCTTGAGACTTGCTTATATAGGGAATGGATCGGATGGACGAAAGGGTCATTAAATTTTAAAGGAACACAACTGCAAGCAAGGATCTAACACACCATACTGTAATAAGAATATATATATATATATATATATATATATAATATTCACATGCTTATCCTTCTTTTTTTTGTATTAATGGCGCCCACCGCATCAGCACACCCGATAAGGGAGATATGGTGCATGGAATGTATCTTTTTTGCAAAGATAATTAACATTAAATATTTTCACACATTGACTCATTTTAATCTGTAATTATCAACTTAAAAGACAACAGTTTTTCATGTGTCGTCGATGGTTGGCGTGGATTGTGGACTGTGGAGGTGATAAATGAGTGGTGGTAATAACCGAAGAGGAAGGAGCAATGCATTAAATGCACCCTCCTTCATTAACTCCACCTTCCTTATTTGGTTCACCAAATTTAAATCACATCAACACCCATTTTAAAGCGATAATGGTAATGAATCACTTATTGCCGGTTAAGCAGCAACCCCTGCGACCACTTTGCCGAGATACTCGATATTCAGAGATGGATCAGTGACTGAGCAAGAAAATCCTAGTTTTCTTCTTTTGCTTGGATTCATTATGGGTATAACAGGTTTTGGCTGTGGTATTGATAAAACCTGCTGGAATGAAAGTCTTTTGTATTCATTTTCCAAATCTTATAGATATGGACATTGATAGAGAGCTAGAATTATAATAAGATTAAGAGCCCTCAACTTCGAGCTAATGGAAGTTGTGATCCTTAAACAAATCCAAAAGTACCTCATGAATTGAATGCTGGATGATGCAGGAACACTGTCTAGCTAACACCTGCTTAGAGATTATTTCGGAAGCAAGGCATTTTATGGCAGAATTGAAGGTTATTTAGGAGATTGATCCTCAAGGGGGAAAAAGGCCCTTGACATTAAAAGCAAGAAGAAAAAGGTCACAATTCATAAGTTTGAGCCACACCTGCCACCATTAACTCTCCTCTTTCAATTGCCTTGAATGCTGGTTCTTTGCTCTCGCAACCACAGCGCCATCAATCTGCCACCAGTTCCTGTTAAATGCCATCTCCTACCTCTTCTGCTATTTATGCATGCAATTAAAAGGATTTAACAATAAGATATCACGGAATTAATGCAGCATAAATTCATGAAGAGGCCGATTACTCTGAGCTTGAGACTGTGACCTGCGTAGAGTGATTTCAGTAGCCATATCATGCAAGACATGTGTCAAAGAACACTAATTTGATGAGCAGGTTCAAGTCGCTTGTGCATTTAAGAAGATATTCATTGTTCTCCTAACTAATCTGGTGGAAATTAAAACATGAATTGATTAAGTGAAAATGTTGATCAATACATCATGTACCTGAAAAGTAATAATTCATTTGATTGTTAGAGATAGATAACACTGACTTAGAAGGAGTCTGTCATGAAATTTATGTTATGAACAGGAAATTAAAGCAGAGGAGAGTCGAAATGAACGATATCATCAAACCAATGATAAGGTGAGGTGAGCACGAAAGGATTCTTAGCATTAACAAACTTCCCTGCAGAATTTGTATGGTGACATCCAAGTACAAACTTTTCTTGAAGTTATTTAGATAATCGTAGGGTGACATCCAAGAACAAACTTCCCTGCAGAATTTGTATGGTCCAACATAGGTTCTTAAATGGTAGAGTATTTTAAGTTCTTCATGGTTGATATTTACTAAAATGAACTCCTATAATTTTTTAATCAAAAAGTGCAATCTACTGTTTCCCATTGTACTTCTATTAGTGATTTTTTCTCTCCCTTCAATAGGTGCCACGAGCTGATTTGCAAGGATTTAGAATCAAGATATATAATATTAGATACTT
>JBBUKS010159220.1:0-24492 GCA_038050645.1 Hedychium gardnerianum
CGAAGACACTAGCAACCTCCTCGTTAAGCATTTCTTTCCTTTCATTCTCTATTTTGGATTGTAAGGATGTTCTATTCAATGTCTTTGGATTGTTCTCTCTTCTCCATGGAGTAATTTCTAGATTCCAGGATTAGGTAGTAACTACGATGTAATTGTTGGCACTTGTTCTAAGTAATTGTTTCTTTCCCTATTGCATGACATGTATGTTCTATGTTCTTATTTATTATGTGGATGATGAATGTGTTGGGACATGGTGAGTCTATCGCCTTGTAGAGAGAATAATCTAGATTGTATGACCGTGGAGCCCTATATGACAAGGGTATCCTTTAAATGGACTTTCTATTATTATTGTCTTGAATCTACGTGGATTAATCATGAGGTGATAACTATCTTAAGGCTTAAAGGGGGTTTACCCCTCGTGACAGGGGTCATCCTTTAAGCAGACACTAGGTGGTCTTCTTGCGAAAGACATTGAGTTTAGGTGGACACCCTAGTTTGGTCTTAGGATTGATACACCTACATGTGAACATATGTAGAGATAGGAAAGTAAACAATTCTTAGAACGTCAATAACCGTTGTAGCGAAATCGAAGTCCTAGAATCACTTTTCCAACTCAGCTCACTCTCTCAACTCTCTCTCGTGCTAACTCACTCTCTCTAATTCTCTCGTTCGTAACCCCAACCAATCTTTCGATTATCTAGATAACTTGCTTCACAATTTTAGCTAATATTCAACAACAATCCATGTGGATTCGATATTTTATTACTTGACGACTTACCGTGCACTTGCGGAGTATGATCCGGTCTCTTGTGCCACAACCAAGTTTCCTCTTGCTATGTCAGAAGACACTTAAGTGAGGAGCTTGGTAGATTTTTCGTGTATATATTATTTTGTCTAATGCAGCTAAGTATGATCTCTAGATTTGTTGCAGTTTTTATTATGTATTTGGTGGGTGAAAAAGTTACCTTGTAACTAGTATCACATAACTGACTTATACTAAGCAGGTTAAATTCTAAATTTTCAACCAATAAGACTTTATGAATAATAAAATTAGCTTTGAGTTTGATTTCACCTAATTCGATTATCCCGAGTTTACCGTTATTCTCAAAAGCAATAGATCCTAGGTTTTTGTGTTTCAACCTAGTGAACTTTAGTTGATCTCTGATCATATGTCTGGAGCAATCGCTATCCAACATCCATTGATTCAACTCATTTTGTTCCTACATGGAGCAAGCTTAGTTTGAGTCTGAGTTGAACTTAATGTTTTGAATTAATTTTAATTTTGGTATAGTTTAAATTGTTGGATCGAGAAAGCGCTAAAGGGGGGGGGTGTGAATAGCGTGCTTCATATGCATTCAGAATTCGTTCGAAAAACAAAGTCATGCAACGGAATATTAAAAGAAGAATAAAAAAAGAGGCAAGTTGGTTTTCCTTGGTTCGCAGCCTCGTGGCTACTACTCTAAGGCCTACAATCACTTTGACTGCTTTCGTTGGGCAATCATTATTAATCTTTTTCTCGAAAGAGAAGAAGGTTCGCTTCTTTACAAAGATAGGGTTCAGTAACAATCTTACTAACCCTTAGATAATTCACACACAGAGAAGAGATAATAAAGAATGTAAGCAACTAATTTACGCGTTACCAAAAGCTAGGCTCGTTTAAGTTTGTAGCAGCGTCGCAGTGTTGTTGCGTCATTGAAGCTTGAGTGTAGCAGCATTTCAAAGTCCAGGAGGTGTAGAATAACTCTTCGAATGATGTATCTAAAGCTCTGGTCGAGACCCTTTTTTATAGCTGACTCTGGGTGCCTGGATTGTCTCAGGGCACCTCCAGCGAGACCTATCTGATCCGACTCTATCGGTTCCCAGGCATTTGGATCCCTTCCGGGCGCTTGGATTGATGATGTGGCACCATCTGGATGAAGCTTTATCTTGCCTCTTTTGTGTCATCTTCATCCCTTCCCAGGCGCCTGGATCCCTCTCGGGCGCTTGGATGCTGACGTGCAACACCCAATCAGGGCGTACCACCCCATTTGGACGCAAGCTGAATTTTGACCCATTAGGGATTCTGTATCCAATCAAGGCACTCGGAACTCCGTTCACTTGGATCCTCTCCGGGGCTTAGAGTCACTGATTCCTCCCAACTTCCAGGTATCGCATCCTGCATTACAGTGTTAGCACAGGCAAATAATATTATGATTGACAACTTTCCAAGCTGTCTAGTCTCAACTCCATGTTTCCCGTGAAACCTTAGGTTTGACCAACGCCTACTGCTCTCTTTTCGAGAGCGCGTCCTCATCACTCAACTCAGGAGAGTTTACCTTGTGCCAAACCTTGGTCTACTCGACCTGTTTGGACTTTTGCTCAGCTTGATCTTGACCCTCGGGGCTTTCCGCTAGACCTTTGACTCTCGACCTGTCTAGACTTCCTACTTGGTGTCCTCGACCCCCAGGGTTTCCTGCCTAGTGTCCTTGATCCCAGAGCTTCTTTCCTAGTGTCCTTGACTCCCAGGACTTCCTGTCTGATGTCCTTGATCTGCCAAGACTTCTTGCCCAATCCCTCCGACCAGGACTTCCTTGCCTAGCCCCTCCAACTAGGACTTCCTTGTCTAGTCCCTCAAACTAGAACTTCCTTACCTAGCCTCAACTAGAGCTTTCCTGCGAACTTGATTAGCACATTAGAATACCACATGACTTAACTTTGACCCTTTGCTAATATCAAAACTTAGGTTCGATTATATGATGCTTCTTGCACTAAAATAAGTTAATTAATTGGATTAATTAGTTTAAGTTGATTAATTAAGTTAATTAGATTAATTAAGTTAATTAGATTAATTAGTTTAAGTTACTTTGTTAAAGTTAAATTAAGTTTAATCTATTTAAGTTTAGTTTGATTATTAGTTTAGTTAGGTTAATAATTAGGTTAAGTTATTTAATTAAGTTTAAGTTTATTTAATTAAGTTAATAATTTAATTAAGTTTAAGTTTATTTAATTAAGTTTAAGTTTAAATAATTAAGTTGTTTATTTAATTAAGTTAATAATTAATTTGTTTATTAAGTTAATAATTAAGTTGATTATTTAATTAAGTTAATTTAGATTAATTAAGTTTAATTAGATTAATCTTATTAATTATAATAATTTCGTTAAATTCGGATTGATCACATTTTAATTGAATTAATTTGGTTAATTGAATTAGTTAAATTAATTAATTTCTAATTAAATTTTAGATCCATCTCACCCAATTCTAAATTTTCAATCAAGGTACCTTATAGAGTTTATGAGTTGATTGTCAATTTTATCTTTGGTAATTTAGTTTGAGTTCTAAGGATTTCTTGACTTTGTGTTAGATTTAAGTTTAACCGTTGACCAACTAAGTGTACATTTCAGGTTTTAGCTTCCAAACTATGGTGAGGGACAGAGACTTTCTTGGGTATCGGAGCAACGACCACTTTCTAAGACAAAGCTGATTCGTAAAGTTGAACATTTAGCTAATCAATAGAGAAACCCTGGTCTAACTAGTCTAGGATGTGGCGAGGTAACTTCAGTTAGTTTCACTTAGTTGAGCAGACCAAGTAGGGTGCTCCTTACCCCACCTGACTACCTATACCGACCTTTCCTAATATACTATCATCTCGCACCACCCTGGTACTATGTGACAAGTGTCAAGTAAGCCTGTGTCCTTATCTAGCCTAAGTTCAATCTAAGTTAAGGAAAAAACTAAGCATGCATAAAAGAAATAAACAAGCAATTAATTTATCTAATAATGAAAATATTTTTCCGATTGGCTCCCCTTGAGTATGACTTAGATAAGGTCTATCCAACATGTACATGATCTTGAGCAACCCAATACTAGTTCATTTCGACTTGATTAATCAGATCGACTTTTTGAACCCATGCTTGGACTCTAGGTTTGTTTCGATTAACTAAAGACATGAGAGATTTGTTTTGACTATATTTTGTTTTGAATCCAAGTCCAGTTCGATTGTACATGGCTCGCTGAGATCCAAGAAGCATATCTAATCTCTTAGATTTGATAGCGAACTTTTTCAATGAATCTCTAAGTTTGTTAACCTAATCTTTCAGATTGGAATTCTCTTCCTCAAGTTGTTAGACTTGGGTTGATGTTCCAACTTGAACTTGATCAGTTACCAAACTCGGGTTAGTCTGCTCCTTTAGGAATTCAATCTGCTTTAGGAGTGACTTGATCCAAACATTGGATTTTTCTAATTTACGAGTCAAATAAGTAATTACACCAAATAAATTAGATTCCATGTTTGAACTTACATTGGGGTTAGGCCCTTCAGAAACGATATAGATTCGTGGCTTGATTCAGACTCGGATTCAAATTCGGACTCGGTCTCAGATGCAGTTCTAGCCATCATTGCCAGGTGGCAGTGTTGCTCTTCTTTGAAGGATGAAGAGTCATCCCATGTTGCTTTGAGTATCTTCTTTTGACTTTTCTTCTTCTTTAGTTTAGGGCAATCAACTTTGAAGTGCCCCTTCTGATTGCACTAGTAGCAGGTCAAGTCGGACTTCAGAGTAAAGGTTTGTTTTGATCCGTCCTTCTTGTCCTGTATTACCTTCTTGATTTCATGTGTGTTGAACCCTTTTTTCTTCTTTACCAACTTTTGGACAAGGTTGACTAATTTGGCAGTTGTCTCGTCATCGTCGTCGTATTCTGACTCCTCCGATTGTAGTTCAACTTTTGCCTTTTGCTTGTTCTCCTTTAGTTGTCCTACAAGAAGAGTCATACCCTTTTCGGCTTGGCTGGTGTTAGTATACTAGTGGAGTTAAAGTTCAGAAAAAGATGATCGAACCTAATTTTGGACAAATACCGAGAGACTTTGTAAGCATTGACTATCGATGCCCACAAGTTGTTTCTCGGGAAGTCTTTGAGTGCGTACCTTATGATGTTCCAGTTCTCCACTAGTTTTCTAATTGCATGCAATCCGTTGAGTATGTTCTATAGTCGGGCATGGAGTTGATTGGAGGACTCTCCTTCCTGCTGGTTATGTTGTACAAATTATTCAATAGCAAGTCTCTTTTGCTTACCTTAGTGTCGGATGTTCCTTCATGGAGTTTGATTAACTTGTTCAATAGATCTTGCGCGCTAGTGAAAGAGCCGACCCGGTTGAGCTCCTCCTTGGTCAAACCACATTAGAGAGTCTGAGTGACTTTGGCATCAGCTTCTACTTACTTTTTTAAGACTGGGTTCCAGTCCTCATAGCCTAGTGGACTTCCATCTGGTTTGGTAGGTAGGGTGAACCCGGTCTAAATCAAGATCCACATGTCCACCTAAGTCTTTAGATGGAATTTCATATGACTCTTCCAGTATCTGAAGTCATCTCTGATGAAGAGCGAGGGCTGAGCTATGTTGTAGCCCTCTTGGTGTGCCATTTAGAAACTTGCATAAAAAAATTGAGAAACGAATGTCCAAGACTTGGTCTTGGATTAGTAGTGCGGAAGGAATTTAAAATAATCGAAAAGTTGCTCGATTACGAACTATCAGGGTGCTTGGATCCACTCGGAGCGCCTGGACCTCAGGTCGCTTGGATCCTCTTCGGGCATCAGGAGTCACTGATTATGGTCAACTTCTGATTATTGACCCCTACATCACTTTGTTAGCATAGTAATAAAGATTATGATTGACAACCTTCCAAGTTGTCTGGTCTCAACTTTAGGTCTCCCGTGAAATCTTAGGTTGTACCAACGCCTACTACTCTCTTTTCGAGAGCGTGTCCTCACCACTTCACTAGGGATTGTTTACCTGGTGTCAAACCTTGGTCCACCTGACCATTTGGACTTTTGCTTAGCTGTCTTGACCCCTAAGACTTCCGATGTATAGTCGTCGCTGACCCATTCCTTTGCCCAATGTTTGATCTGCAGACCTAGCCATCTGCACCACCTGGTGTCCTTGACCTGTCAAGTCTTTCCTGTCTAGTCCCACTGACAAGGATTTTCTTGCCTAGTCCCTCCGACTAGGATTTCTTTGCCTAGTCGCAACTAGGGCTTTTTTTGTGAACTTGATTAGTACATTAGAAAATCACATGACTTAACTTTGATCCTTTGCCAATATCAAAACTTAGGTTCGATCGTATGATGCTTCTTGCACCAACACCGCATCGCGTGAAATACAAAGGTGTAGGTTTGTGTCACAATCGTGTATGCACAATAGAGCCATACTATGGAATAAACATATCATGCAATAGAGAAAGATAAACAATAGCATAAATCGAATGTCAACAATTACATCAGACTACTCCTTAATCCAAGAATCAAGAGATCTACTCTATGAAGATGAAATTACAACCAAGAGACATGAATGAAAGCATCTACAACTCAAAACTAGAAGTAAAGAGAAGAGAAGGTTTATCGAGATGGTTGTCGGTCTTCGAAAGGAACTCCAAGCTCCAATCGGTGGACGAATCGCTTCGACGACTCTTGAAATGACAACTCTAGGGTTCCCTAGAACAGGAAAAACCCTCCTCCACCTGTTAGTAGGCTTCTTGGGCTTTTTATAGCCCTTCCAACCTTCAAAAACGTTGGAAACAATCCAATCGTCAAGGTGGAATTGTCGTGCCACGACCGTGCCTAAGAGGCAAGGCCTGGTTGTGCCGCGCTGGACGGCTAGGTCGAGGCCAGGCACAGCCATGCTTTGAAGGCATGACCTGACCATGCTTGGCTTTATGGGAGAAGCACGGTCATACCTGTGAGGTGAAACCTGCCCATCCCTGTGAGGCGCAATCCGCCCATCCCTGTGAGGCACGACCCAGCTATGTCTAGTTCTGTGAGAGAAGTACAGCTGTGCTTGAGAGGCACGACCTTGCTTTTGTGAGCTCTAGATGCAACTAAATGGGGCACAACCGTGCCTGGAAGGTACGACCAGCCCGTGTTGAGTGTTGATGATGTTGTTTTCGCTCGTTCTTCATTTAACTTCGGCCGTAGGAATATGCCCATGTCACGGGATATGGCCAGAGTGTGTTCCTTGCTATAGCTTCTCGTTCCAAGGCTTTATACTCCGTTTTGCTACGAAAATGTGCCCTATTAATAAAAATATGTAAAGAGTAGATGTGAACAAGAAATGTAAAAATAATAGAAAAAAAATGTATATATATAAAATATGTTCGTACAATAATACAGAATGTATGTAAAATAATAGTAAAAACTATGCATGGAATTCACATGCCGAATCCTAAATATGAACTCGTTAACGTGTTCTTTGTATTGGTGTAATTTTGCTTTTTGCAAAGACTTATCATGCTTCCCATGGGCTCAATGGAACGAAAGTCCTAAAGGTAAGGCCTTTGGACATTAGAAGTCCTAGAAGTGCAACTTTTCATAAAACAGATGAAGTTATAGAGTTATAGCCTTTAGGCATTTGGAAGTCTAGGGAGCATGACTTTTGGGAAGGAAGTTTGGAAGATAGTCTTCATCAAGTTGGTGAAGTCCTAAAAGACAATGAGTTGTGAAAAAATATGTGACTTGTAATCTATAGATTCATGTATTTTAGACAAGTATAAATATGACTTGTAGAGAGTCTTCGACCTAGTAAAAAGGGTTCTAAGTTGTAGTCAAGGACTAAACTCGATCCTGGAGCTTTGTAAAGGCTTATTGAGGCATAAGTAAGTCAAGTCGGGATCCTCAAGTAAATCAAGTCAACTACTAAGTCGGTTGGAGTTTGAGCTAAGAATCGAGTTAAACTAAAATACCTTATTTGTTAACAAAATGACATTTGTTGGGCTTGAATCAAGGGATCCAATCAATTGAACAAGATTTGAGTTAAATGGAACTTTGTTGAGTTGATTGAATTATCAATAAGATCTTATTAACAACTCTTTTTTTGAATTTGATTTGACTAAACAAGTTTAAAAAGTAGATATTAGGCAATTGTGTCAGACCTCTCTATGTAAGCATCAGGTATATTTCTTCTTATTAATCATGCAAGAAAATCATACCAATATACTTGCTTTGTGTGACCAATATAAACATGACCGAGTACTCTCAGAAGCCATCTTTTGTAAGCACGATAACATCTTTTTTCTTCTTCGAGTTTCAATCATACAAGAAGATATATTCTTTGTACAAAATTTCTCTACCTCATCTAAGGAGACTTCCATAATCATTAGACCAGGAAATAAATCAGGTATCCGAGTCATGTAAAAATTACGTGTTAATGTTGTTCTCTATATTGTACTTATTATTTATTATTCTTTTGTGCATGTCCTAACACAAAATAGACACACAAGTAATGTCATTTGCTAACAAATTTACATGCCATGCTTTTGGTGCTTATAAGTGAATCTAGTCTTTAAGGAGCATAGAAGTGTTTATTTATGAACACAATTTTTTTTACATTTATGTAAAAATTTTGAATAAAATTATTGCATGATCTTAGACTTATCTAAATATGAAAAATGAATTTTACAACTCTAAAGGGTTTAGGAAATACATAGAAGTACTAATTTAGAAATATAAAGTAGTTTAGATTCATGTGTAAGTTTTATTCAAAAGTGTTACATGGAATAAACAGATCAAAATTGAAAGAAGAAGAAAAAAGATGAGATAAGAAAATGCTAATCTTTTATCTATACCATGTCAGACTGAGTTAGAGGTGATTACATGAACCTAATGGCTTAGGATTTGAACCTTATAACGAGCTACAGGTACTCCTTATTAGTTGTAGTGATTTGCAGATGTTGAGTTCACATGACAAGGAAGTTGATAACAAGCTGTGAACCTTGCTGCTTTAGCACGAACGGGGTAGGCGAGTTCCTTGGGCCAAGGTTTGAGTAGTGTCCTAGATAGCGACTCCAAAGGTTACAAGGAACATATAAGAAAAGGAGGGCATATAACAACATTTGAGGGTCTAAGGAACACAAAAGTTTTATTTCTGAATGTAAAGTAGTTCAGATTTATATAATAGTTCTAACAAAACTGTTACATGACCCTAGAGTGCTCTAGAATGGAAAAGGAATGCATATTTAAACTTTAGAAGGTTCAAGGAACGCATAATAGTGCTTATTTGTAAAATTGAAGTAGTTTAGATCCATGTAGCAATTTTGTTCAAAACGGTTACATGAACCTAAACTGGTCTACCATTTCTGAGAGATAAGCTTGTCCAAGTGCAATATCTTTCTCAAGTTGTAGATCAAGTGAAGAATGTTATGTTTTATTGTTGAAAAATCACCTAATTATAGAATAATACATGGATGAAAACTATAACTTGGTAACTTTCATATATGTACTAAGTGAAAAACTATAACTCTATAGCACTAATATGTGTGCACAGAGAAAAATTATAACTTTGTAACTTTGATATATGGACAAAGATGGATATCTAATGTATCGAGGTTTGTGGAAATTAGTGAAGGATGACATGGAGCATTACACGAACTACATGATAAGGAGCATCAAGGGAGAGCCAAAGGAGGCAAACATGGAAGGCAAAGGCCTAAAGGATGGCACTGAGAGGAGTTGGGACTTGGGTGCGTTTAAAGGATGTGAAGTCGGAAGGAAGATAACTTCACAACAGGTATCACTACAAAAAAATATGAATTTAGCGGCGAATTTTGGCGACAAAAAATATTTATCGGAAATCTACAACAAAGTTGGTGAAAAAAAGAAATCATTAATCAGTAACGAAATTAGCGACAAAAAATTTTAGTCGTAAAATTAGCAACAAAAATATTTTCTCATAAAATTTGTCGCTAAAAAAAATATTGTTGCAAAATTTGTTGCTAATTTACGATAAATTCAATATTCATCATCAAATTTGCGATGAATTCATAATTCATCGCAACATTGGTGATGAATTCAAAATTTGTTGCAACATTAGCGACAAATTCAAAATTTGTCGCAAAATTGGGGATGAATACAAATTCGTCGCCAAATAAACCCTAAAATCCTGATTTCTCCCCAATCTCCCGATCCCTAACTCTCGTTCCCCTGTCCCTACCAATGACGATAATGACCTGTTGATCGGCTCTTGCCGCCTCTGGCATGTGAAGCTCCGACCAATTGTAAGCTCTCTCTCCCCTCTCCTTTCCCCTCCCCTCACCGACCCAATCTAGCCACTGCGAGGTGCGGCGACCACCAGCCATGGCCGTGAGGCTAGGCGTGACCTCGGGCACTGTTGGTACAATCATCATCGAGTCATAGTTGACTAAGTTAACTAAGCTCGGATTGACTCGAGCTTGAGTTTTGATGTTTGACAATATGTTAGAGAGAAGTCAAATAGGTCAAAGGACGACTAGATACTTGACTTGGGAAAATCCTAACTGAGGTTAGGCAATGGGAAGTTCTAGTGGGGCTAGGCAATGAAAAGTCCTAACTGAGGTTAGGTAAGGAAAAGTCATAATTGGAGATTAGGCAAGTGAAAGTCCTAATTAGAAGTTAGGCAATGGCTAACTAAAGTTAGGCAAGAGGAAAGACCTAGTGAGACTAGGTAGTGGAAGGCCTAGTTGGGAACTAGGAAATGGAAGTCCTAGCGAGGCTAGGCGGTGGAAGATGTAGTTGGAAACTAGACAATTAAAGTTCTAGCGGAGCTAGGCGGTGGAAAACTTAGTTGGAAACTAGGCAATTGAAGTTCTAGAGGAGCTAGGCGATGGAAGATCTAGTTGGGAACTAGGAAAACCTAGTTGGGAACTAGGTGAAGTCCAAGTTGGTCGAGGAGAACCAGATACTTGACATGAGTAAAGGAATCTTGGCATGTCAAGGGTAACCAGATGTTAGGTAGCGATGAAGTCTTGGCAGGTTAAGGTTAACCAGATGCTAGACAATGAGAAAGTCTCAATAGGTCAAGGTTGACCATATATCAGACAACGAGAAGTACTAACAGGTCACGGATAATTAGATGTTAGGCAGAGGAAGTCCTGGTAAGTTGAGGTCAACTAGATACTAGGTAAGACCCCAATTCAATATTGAAAAGACTGAATTTAGGGTTACCAATCGATTGGCCAGGGTTTTGATATTTGTTTGACAATATATTTAATGGAGTCTGGTCAAGGTTGACCTAGTCATGTGAGATATCTAGTTAGGTCAAGGTTGTCCGGATGACTAGCAAAGAGAAAGTTCTAATTGCTATTAGGCAAGCAAAAGTCTTGACTGCAGTTAAGCAAGGGAAAGTCCCGACTGCGGTTAGGTAAAGGAAAATCGTAGGGCGAGCTAACCCTAGGTAATGAGAAGCCTTAAATGAGTGAACTTTAAGCAAAAACCCTAGGGGGAGGTAAACCTAGGTAATGAGAAGTCTTAAAGGAGTGAACTCTAAGAAAAGACAAAATCTAGGAGGATGTAACCCTAGGTAATGAGAAGTATTGGAGGAGTGAACTCCAAGCATGTGTGACCGAAGGTAGTCTTAAAGGAGTGAACTCTAAGCAAAGGCAAAACCCTAGGGGGAGGTAACCCTTGGTAATGAGAAGTCTTGGAGGAGTAAACTCCAAGCATGTGTGACCAAAAGGTAGTCCAAGCACGATCAATTGGACCAACGGATTTTGGTAAATCTATGTATAAGTTTGCTAACACTATTTTATATTACTTTATTGCTATTGTGCTAATTTGGTGATGCAGGAAAGTCTTAGTGGATCAAGTCGATCATAAAGTCCAAACAGGCTTGGAGGACCCGATATTTGGCTAATAAGTTGAGGTAAGCTCCTGGAGTGGAGTGGTGTGGTGAGGTTGTGTCCCAATTGGGATAAGCCTTAGGCGATGATTCAACTGAAGAAACTAATAGTGGTTTCTAAGTCAAGATCAAGATAGTCCTAACTGTCTATATTATTCATGCATAACTATATGATTCTAACTCTGTTTTGCAGGATTATTATTAATGTTATACTGTGCTAACTTTGTTTTGCAGAAAAATAAAGTCTTCGTTTGACTGAGTGGTTCGGTCGACTGAACAGGGAGGTTCAGTCGACCAATCAGAGCAGACAGACACAGATAAGATCAAAGCCAACAGAGAAGGAAACACATGGGTTCCATTAACTGATTAGGAGGATCAGTTGATCGAACAAATTTGGAAACTTCATATGATGAGATCGAATCACTCAAGAAAGGAAGTTCCAGGGTTCAGTCGATGGATCATCGGGATCAGTCGACCGAACAACATGATTTACGGGATCAGACGGATCAGATCAAAGCAGAGAAGGAAAAGCGTAGGGATTTGTTGATGGATAGGAGGTTCAGTCGACTGAACGTGATTTCAGTCGATCGAATGGTGCCTATAAAGAAGGCCTCGGGGATAACTGAAGCTTATTTTTCTATAATATTATTGTCGGTATATTTTATTGTTGTACTTGCATTCATTTTAGGAGATAGTAATATTGTCACTATTCTCCTCTTCTATTGTATGAGCTTGCTTCTTCTCCGAAAGTTTTCAGAGAGAAGAACTATAGTGTTTGCCCACCGAAAGTGGCCAAGGGTCGTAGGCCTTGGAGTAGTAATCGCTGGACTACGAACCAAGTAAAACCAAACTGTTGTCTTTACTTTATTTTTCGCTGCTAATACTATGTTTCGATTTTACGAGTATGAAAAAGAAAAGATTTTAAACGATCGAGATTCACCCCCCCCCCCTCTCTCGACTTCTTCGATCCTACAAAACCTAACCCCGAAATTCGGGTTTTAGGGTTGGGAAATCAATTGACATCGCCTACTAATCTATTGGCAGAAGCTTTCTCATGAACAGGAGCTTGGGGAATCGATTGAGGCAATTGATTAAGCCTAAGCCAATCGATTGGCCAAAATTATGAGGGAACTGAACTTGGGGAATCGATTGGGGCAATTGATTAAGCCTAAGCCAATCGATTGGAGACATTTCACGAGAGAACAAAAAGACTCAAAATCGATTGGGGTAATCGATTAGAGGTTAACCAATCGATTAGTATGACTCACCAATTTTGAACTTACCCCCAATCGATTAGTATGACTCACCAATTTGTAGAATGACTCTTTTTCAAAATTTGTAGAATGACTCACCAACAGTCGATTCCCCAGGTGAGAAAGAGTCATTCTTCAAATTTTGAACTGTTGATCTGACGTGGTAATCGATTGGGGGTAAGGTCAATCAATTGAGAGGTGTAAATCATCCCGAAGGCAACCCTAGAAAAGGGGGTTCATGGAGCTTTTGAAGATGCCAATTCTTAGGGAGTCTTGGAGCTAAGTGTTGTTGTATTTTCATCTACCAAGAGGCAATCCGAAGCAAGAAAAGATCAAGCAACGCAAGGTTCATCATTGTAAAGTCATTTTCGATTGTATTTACTTTTGTGTTCTTATTTTCTTGTTTGTTCTTGTGCGCTCAAGCTTGTAAGAGGCTCTCTGCCTCTGGAAAGTTCCAAGAAGGAGGCATTCATAGTGGATATTTGAGTGTGAGGAGTGGACCTTTGGATTAGTCACCTCAAGGAGGTGGATACCAAGTAAAATCTGAGTGTTAGCCTTGTGGAATCTTCACTTCAAGTTTCCACTGTAATATCAGATTCAAAGAAGTGAACAGTATTCACCTCCCCTCTAGCTCATACTGGTCCTAACAAGTGGTATTAGAGTGAGGCCACTCTTCATCGGACTAACCGTCGGAAGAAGCTCGAGCTAGAGGAATAAGAAGAAGAATAGAGAAGAGCCCTAAATTTTCAACAAGTCAAGGACTTATCATCAAAGGAGCTCAACTTCAAAATGGATTTCTAAGATGGGTTCGGTTACGACATCCATGCACGTCCACCCTTCAGATTTGGAAACTTCAATCTTTGGAAATCAAGAATGGATAATTTTTTGATGATGAATATAGAGCAATGATTTGCTCTAACAGAAAGATTTGAAGCTCCTAGAGATGGACAAGGAAAAATTCTCAAGAAGGAGAAATTATGTAAGGAGCAAGTTCAAAGATCCGAGGCTCATGAAAAGATAACGAAATTATTGTTAAATATTTTATCTAATGATATCTTGTGCACGATAGGTGAATATCAAGATGCTAAGGATTTATGGAGCAAGTTGGCCAAGCTCCATGAAAATGCAACCTCAATGCCAAGAGAAGACAAATTCAAAGAGGGAGACTCTTTGGATCAAGAGCATGAGGATTCGAGGTTGAGAGATGCTCAATATCCGAGGATGAAATTGAATAAGCATCCACCTCAAGGATTAAGGGGGAGCATAGACTATTGGCATTAGAATAAGAAGCAAACTCAACATCCGAAGTCAATGAGGAAGTGTGTTCCATCTCTACAAGTTAAAAGAGTACAATCATGAAGGTATAAAAATTTCACATATTAGAAACAAAAATCATATCATATGCTTTGAGTGTAGGGAGAAAGGACACTATAAGAGCAAGTGTCCCAAATTGATCAAAAAGACGACCCAAGTGGTACCCAAGGTGAAGGAGAAGCCAAGGGAGGCAAATGTCTTGATTCATAAGGGAAAGGAGCACATTGTGTGCTTCACATGCAATCAAAAGAGATATTATCAAAATCAATGTCCAAAAAGGAGGCTCAACATGGGAGTAAGCTCAAATCAAGAAGAAACTTTTAAAAACAAAACTAAGGTATCATTAGTTAATGATATTTCTTCACATCATGATAAAGTGCATGCTAGACCTAAATTTTATGATTTTAATACTCATTATCATGAAAATATGAAGTATGATAACTCTAGGAAAATTATGTGTCATATTATGCTAGAACTACCCTACCTAAGAATAGGAAGGTAGAAGATGATCTAGGCAAGAATTCTAAGCATTTTAGATATATGTCTAGAAATATATTTTATTATCTAGGTACAAATTACAATGAAAATAGAAATTTTCATGAGCATAATGAAAATTTTAGGGTGCTTAAAGGTAGACCCACCCAATCTAAGGATAGGAACAATCAAGGCAAAAATGAAAAAATTAACATTTGAGGATTTAAAGATTGAAAATCAAGTTTTGAGGTTGGGTCTTGATAAATTAGAGAAGATCCTAGAAAAAATGACAAATAATGTCAAAGGGTCCAAGAAGCAAAACATAGATTTAGGAAGACAAGAGTCATCCTTGGACAAGATGGGTTTGGGATACAAACCTAAGTCCAAGAAAAGCATGACCTCTAACCATAAAGTTCCATATAGCTATGGAAGTAACCCTAGAACTAGGAGTCAAGTCAAGATTATAAGAAAAATTATCCCTAAGTTGACCTTAAAGAGACTAGCATAACTAAGATTTCTAAGGAGCTTAGGAAAGTCATTAGAAAAGTATCTAGGGAAATTATCCCTATTGAGTACCTAGTGCACCCAAGGAGCATCAATAGATTTTGGGTTCCTAAGAATGTGTTCTCTACACTCTAGATAGATTTAGAGTATGTTAACCCTAATTGAAAGGGTAGTTAACGCAACCATAGTGATGTTGACATCTTTGGGCATTTTCAAGATATTATGATATCTTGAAAATGAGAAGTTGACTTTTACTCTTGAAGAGTAAAATTTTTCAATAAAATTTGAGAAATTGATTAATCAAATTGGCACAAATAAGATAGAAGTCAAGAGTGTGCCAAGTTGAGATTTTTGGCACATTCAAGGGAAATAGGGTCATCAATGTCAAATTCAATATTTGGCTTAGTTGATGAAACTTAGATGAAAATTTTAGGTATTTTCTTTGTGTCATAATTGTCTTGATTATGTGTGTCCTATCACATGTCATGTCATTATATCATACAGACATCTTGCTACGAGAAATGATACATGTCATACATACATCATTTAAATCGAGATATAATATCTTTCTTTTGAAAATATGCATTTGATATATGTTATACTCATTACATGCATAAAATTTTAATTTCTTGTAATTAAGGACAATGACATTGGTTGACATCTTAGGTAAGATGATCAAAATCAAAATGCCTAGTAGAGATGCATGATCCCTTAGTTTAGGGAAAACCTATTTATACATCTCACAATAACTTTAGAGTTGACTTGTATGTGTATTGAGATACATTAGATACAAGTGAAATATTAGGAGGATGAACAAAACACAATATATTGATTTAGTGCATCTATTTGAGTTTTAGTTTCAACAAAATGTATTGATTTTGGAAAGTCCAATCATGGGAAAAGTTAATGTACAAGTCATGTGCATTTAGCCTATAAATTGTGGTTGAAAATTAGTTTTGAAAATAATTTCAAAAACAATTTGGAAAACCTTGGTGAAGTATATTTGTTGATAGGAATCACCATTGATTAGTTAGATACAAAGTTAGAGTGAAACATGAAGGTTTTTAATGATTTTTCATTTTGTATCATTCTTTGAAAATGGGATATATTTTTATAGAAAACTATTTTTTTCATGATAATATATAACATAAGTAATGTCTACGTGAAATTTCATGATTTTTTGTATATCATAGAATTATTTATGACTTTCTGAATTTCAGACAAAAATCATATCAAAAAAATCAAATACACCAATCAATTGACCAGTGTTACCAATCAATTGGTATGTGCGGCAATCGATTGACAACTATTGTCAATCGATTAGCACAGGCTAGAACTGATTGGTATGTGATACCAATCGATTGGTAGTTGTTGATTTCTGCTGAAATAAGTTTATTTTAATAGATTAAGTCGCATTTAATAAATTTAACCATTTGTAACCCTATGAAATGTTTGGATAAGTATTTAAGGGTGATTTTTTCTGATAAAAATGAGAAAGGAATGGTTAAAGGAGAAAATATGGAAATAAGGGGGAGGTTTAGATTCAAGGTTGAATCTTTAACATCATGACTCCAATTTTGGAATTTTCTAAAGGTTTAGGAACTCCAAATCATTGTTGGTGCAATGGTTAAAGATGGAGCATGCTTTGAGGGGGAGGTCCAAATTAAAGGCATGAGTTTAATATGAAAGGAGGAATTTTGAGGATGAGTAAAGAATGATGAATGTATGCTCAAGGATTAGCATTTGAAGACATGGAAGGTTGAGAATCTTTATTGTGATATTTGATGGAAAAGATGGATGAATCTTGGGTAAAGATTTTTTATGTGTGCCAAAGGGGGAGAATGTAGGGTTTGAGTTAGGAAACCCTCATTAATACTTTGGCATTAGAAGAAAAAAGTTGGACTTATGAGTTAGCCTAACTTAAATATATTATAGGGTTTAAGTTAGGAAACCCTCATTCATGCTTTGACATGAGAAAAGGAAGTTGGTCTTATGAGTTAACCTAACTTAAACATATTGTCAAACATCAAAAGAGAAAGATTGTTAGTGCAATCGTTCTCGGGTCAAGGTTGACCAAGTTGACTAAGCTGGAATTGACCCGAGCTTGAGTTTCGATGTTTGATAATATGTTAGAGAGAAGTCATGTAGGTCAAGGGACGACCAGATACTTGACTTGGGAAAGTCCTAACTAAGGTTAGGCAAGGGGAACTCCTAGTGGGGCTAGGCAATGGAATGTCCTAACTGAGGTTATGCAAGAAAAAATCTTAATTGTAGGTTAGGCAAGTGAAAGTCTTAACTAGAAGTTAAGCAACAGAAAGTCCTAACTGAGGTTAGGTAAGGGAAAGTCCTAACTTAGGTTATAAAAGAGGAAAGACCTAGTGGGACTAAGCAGTGGAAGACCTAGCTGAAAACTAGGCAATGGAAGTCCTAACAGGGCTAGGCGGTGGAAGACCTGGTTGGGAACTAGGCAATTAAAGTCCTAGCGGGACTAGGCAATGGAAGACATAGTTGGAAACTAGGAAATTAAAGTCCTAGCGGGGCTAGGCGGTAGAAGACCTAGTTGAGAACTAAATAAACCTAGTTGGGAACTAGGTGAAGTCCAAGTGGGTCAAGGAGGACAAGACATGAGTAAGGAAGTCTTGGAAGGTTAAGAGTGACCAGATGTTAGGCAGTGATGAAGTCCTGGAAGATCAAGGTTGACAAGATGTTGGGCAACAGGAAAGTCTCAATAGGTCAAAGTTGTTAAGATATTGGGAAATGGAAAGTCCCAATAGGTCACAGATGACTAGATGTTGGGCAGAGGAAGTCATGTTAGGTTAAGGTCAACCAGATACTAGGCAAGACCCAAATTCAGGTTTGAAAAGACTGAATTTAGGATTACCAATCGATTGATAAATCCTAAACTCGAAATCTAGGTTTTAGGGTTGGGCAATCAATTAGCATCACCTACCAATCGATTGACAGAAGCTTTCTTGCGAACAGGAGCTTGGGAAACCAATTGGGGCAATTGATTCAACCTAATCCAATCGATTGGCCAAAATCGCGAGGGAACAAAAGCTTGGGGAATCGATTGGGGCAATCGATTCAGCCTAAGACAACCAATTGGAGACATTTCGCGAGAGAACAGAAAGCCTCAGAATCAATTGGGGCAATCGATTAGAGGCTAACCAATTAATTGGTATGGCTCACCAATTGATTGGATGGGCAAAAAGAGCCATTTTATAGGTTTTGAATGGTCAATCTGACGTGATAATCGATTGGAAGTAAAGTTAATTGATTGAGAGGCGTAAATTAGCCGGAAGGCAACCCTAGAAAAGGGGGTTGGTGGAGCTTTTGAAGATGCCAATTCTTGGGGAGTCTTGTAGCTAAGTGCTTTGCATTTTCATCTACCAAGAGGCAATCCAAAGCAAGAAAAGATCAAGCAACGTAAGGTTGATCATTATAAAGTTGTTTTCGATTATATTTACATTTGTGTTCTTGTTTTCTTGTTTGTTATTGTGTGCTCAAGCTTGTAAGAGGCTTCTCCGCCTTTGAAAAGTTTTTGAGAAGAAGACATTCATAGTAGAGCTATGAGTGTGAGGAGTGGACCCTTGGATTAGTTACCTTTAGGAGATGAATACCAAGTAAAATCCGAGTGTTAGCCTTGTGGAGTCTTCGCTTCAAGTTTCTGCTGCAATATCAGATTCAAAGAAGCGAATGGAGTTATTCACCCCCACCCCCTCTAGCTCATACCAGTCCTAACAGGCGCCACCTCATGCTGCGAGCCTGGCAGCAAACCTGACCGCGATCCTGGCTGCGTGCCTAATAGCAAACCTGGCCGCAAGGCTGGCTTCCGCCTTAGCCTGGCCGTGAGGCTGATTACGACCTCCCTCCCCGGCAGTTAGCTTGGCCAGTTGAGAGCTCAGGCTGGTCACGAGCTTGGCCGACTGCAAGCTTGGTATACCGTGAGCTCTTGTACCTTCTGGTCTTCTCGATTGTAGGGAGGTTCAACCATGACTTGCTAGTTCTTGATTTTGAGACATGACAGATGGCTGATCCATTTGTTGCTAGTCGGCTAACTTTATTTTATTTGTTGTCAAGTTGTGTGTGTGTGTGTGTATTTTTGCTATTTGTTTTCTCTTGGGTGTAATGTGTATATTTTCGTAGGTTGGTTTTTGAGCGCCTATTTTCTCGAAACTAATAGAAGAGGAGTGAATGGTTTCAATAAAACAATTCTGGCAGCAACCAAATCTTGGGCAATCGGAATTCTATTAAGTATTAACCTAGAAATCTTCATTTGAACTAATGGAATTTGTTGAGTGTTATGTAGATTCCATACTATTTATAGACCCTTATTAAGTAGTTAAAAACAAAGAGAAAACAAGAATTCATAGACAGAATACTCAAGTTTAACATACCTAGCTGGTTTATTGAAGGGATGTATTTCTGCTCTATGTGCATGGTGTAATTAGTTGGTAGCCATATGAATGAGTAGTTGATTAGAAAATACTAGGTTCATCACTATGTCAAACAATGTCCATTCAGAATTAATAATGTAATAACCTTGAAGGAGAGTAAGGTAACTTTCTTGTATTTCTATGTAATAACCATGATAGTGGATGTTCACCAGACACTCGTTACTACTATAATATTACTTATTGTTATATTAGTAATTAATTATGTTATCGTTGTTGATGATGTAGTAACTTTTATTTGTAATAGTTTTGATTAATATGTTAATAAATTGGAAACGGAAAAAATATAGAAAGAAAATAGTTGGATGTATAAAAAGAACTTACTTGAACGTCGGAGTTTAATTGATGAGTTTATTATTGGGTTGAAACAATTTTTGGATTTTTCTTGTATTAATGTTGAGTTTATGGATGAGAAGAAGTTAAGGTGTCGATGCAGAAAGTGTCACAATGATAAATTTTTTCAGTATGATAAAGTTCGAGAACATCTTTGTAGATTTGGAATTATCCCGAATTACTATAATTGGACATGTCATGGTGAATCATTCATATCTAATGAAGAGTATGGATGAAACATATAAGTTTGTGTTAGTGGGAATCAGAGTTATTATGATCAATTAAATCCATATCAGAAGATATTAATTGATGCGGTGGATCAGAATTTTATTCTCGAATCGAGCACTACAAGTTCTAGTTTTCCTCCACCATTTGAATAAATGTTTATTAGTTATGCATGACCGTTGGATGAGGTACCAGGTGTTGATGAAAATGTGAATAATAACCATATCTCTAATTTCAAGAAGTGTTGAGTGATACAGATGAACCTGTGTGGGCTAGTTGTGACAGTCACACTAAATTATCTTTAATCGCAAGACTGTTGAATGTTAAGACAGAGCATAATATGTTTGAAGATTGTTTTGATGATTTTATTCAAGTTATTAGAGAGGTATTATTGTGTGATCACATAATACCCAATGATTTATATAGTATGAAAGAATTAGGTCTTATGATGGAAAGAATTGATGTTTGCTAAGATGGTTGTATGCTATATTGAGGAGATGATAGAGATGCATATTTTTGTAAATTCTATCCTCAATATAGGTACAAAAGTACCAAGAGGTCGGGTTGTAATCAGCGACGTAAATCATACAGACAAATGTTTTATTTGCCTTTATCTCCTAGGTTACAAAGGCTATATGCATTAAAGGCCACTATTGAATACATGACTTGATATGCAAATCATGAAACAAAAGAGGGGTTAATGTGTCATCCATCAGATGCAGAGATGTGAAATTTTTTTGATAGAACATATCCTCAGTTTGTGAAGGAGACTCGAAACAATAGATTAGGTCTATATGTTGATGGATTTGCTCCATTTGGCAAATCAGGAAGAACTTATTCTTGTTGGTCAATTATTTTAACTCTGTACAATCTTTCACCTGGTATGTGCATGAAAATATCGTATATGTTTTTAACATTTGTTGTGCCTGACCCACAAAATTCGAAGAAATTAATAGATGTTTACATGCAACCACTAATTGTGGAGCTGAGATGAAGATTTTCCTACATATGATGTTCATACTAATCAGATGTTTATAATGAAGGTTGCTCTTCTCTGGACCGTAAATAACTTTCCGGCTTATAGTATGTTATTAGGATGGAGTACTACTAGAATCTTAGAATGTCCAATATGTATGGAGAGATCGAAGTCAATTAGATTGAAACATGGGAAAAAGCCGAGTTATTTTGATTGTCATAGACAATTTTTACTATCAAATCATAAATTCAGAAAAAATAAAGAAGAATTCATTAAGAATAGAATTTAAAGAACACATTTTCCATTGAGATTAACAGGTGAACAAATTTGGTATAGAGTACTTAACTTTTCATCTATTATTGAAGAGCCACATGATACGCATAAATGGATTAAACGGAATATATGTTGGGATTTATCATATTAGAATAGTCATTTGATATCTTGATGTAATGGATATTAAGAAGAATATTTTTGATAATCTGATAAATATAGCAATGGATATCACTAGAAAAATGAAAGACAATCTGAATGCAAGAAAAGATATGTGACTACTTTGTAAACGAGTCACTCTTGATGTCAATGAAAGTAGTAGGGGACCAAAGTCAAAGATAGTTTATACATTGAATAAGGATCAGAGACAGATTGTTTGTAAATGGTTGACATTATTGAGATTTCCTTATGGTTATGTCTCTAATCTTGGGAGATGTGTTGATTTGAAGGAATGCAAATTGATTGGTTTGAAAAGTCATAACTAACATATATCCATGGAAAGGCTAATTTCTATTGCTTTTAAGGAACTCTTACTAAATTTTGTATTGGGTGTCATTAGGGAGTTAAACATTTTCTTTCATAATATCAGTATTGAGACATTCACATATGGAGATTTTAGAGAGAGATATTCCAATCATTTTATTTAATTTAGAAAGGATATTTTCATCATCATTTTTTGATTCCATAGAATATCTTTTGGTTCACTTGTCATATGAGGCCAAAGTTGGTCGTCTTGTCCAATTTCAATGGATGCATCCATTTGAAAGGTGAAAATTTCATATTCTATACTTCGTTATCAACTTACCTAAAATTACTCATTTGATTATATATTATTTTCTAATATATTTTGTTTTATTACAATTAGATTCATACACCATTTAAAGAACAAGGTGAAAAATAAAGCACATGTTAAACCGTCTATTGTTAATGCATACATTGTCGAGAAAATAATAACTTTTGCATCATATTGTTTTGAACCTCACATTAAGTGTAAAAGGCGAAGATCAGGAAGAAATGATAAGGGTCCCATTGATCCAAATTTTAAGTCATTCTCAATTTTTAACTACTGATCGACCAAGTGGACCATGTACGCGTAGATACTTAACTGATCAAGAACGACGGGCAACCCACACATATATTTTTCAGAACTGTTTAGAAGAAACATCATATTTCGATTAAGTATATATTTACTTTTTTATGTAATTCTTACGTCGTAAATTGTTTGTGTTATAATGTGTTTTTTATGGTACAATTTTCAAAAACTTAAATTCTAAACTTTTGACACATGAGTTTGATCGTTTCTACAATGAAGAATTTGCACCATGGTTCAAAAAAAATATAAGTAGACTATAAATTATTTTTATACATATCTTAACTTTTAAACATATTTATTTTACTTTTGGCTTTAGGTTCATGATAATCAAGCTGACGTTGAGCAAGAATTGCTAATCCATCTGTCATAGGGTCCAAAATCAATGGTACACACTTGGCCAGTATATTTCATAAATAGATATAATTTTCATACTAAGAATATGGAATGGGAAAGATTATAATGAATAGTGGAGTTTATGTTCAGTCATCCAATAATAGAGATGCAAGAAATGATTTTTATGGTTTTCTTGTCACGCCCCAGGAGGATATTTATTCGACGAAAATCGGACAGCACCTCCCCTGTACGGCGGAAAATATCCTGGATACAGAAAACATACAGACACACAAATACCCAACACGAGTATATACATCCATACACAGTGCAATAATAATAAATAAAATACCCCACACGGGTATTCACAATCCACGCAGTGTATAGAAATGATATAAATACCCCACTCGGGTATTGCACAACCACGCAGAGTATAAGATAATACAATAAATAGAAACAATGGTCTACACGACCAGAAAACCAAAACAACACATTGTTGCGAGCCGGCCCGGCTTACGACGCCAAGTAAACGATCGGAACAAATCCGAAATCCAGAAATTAAATAATTAATACAATACCAATGAATAACATAATTGCGGAAGCTAAAACAAACCAACGTAATACGAAAGCAAATCCGTAGCTCGATGTGAGAGGGATGACACAGGGCAGATATCCTCCAAGCGACCCAATCATAATCCTGCTATCAAGGAAAACAACAATAGACGCAAGGGTGGTGAGTACAAAAGAATACTCAGCGGGTATAGAAAGATAGTGCATCATAATAACAGTAAGGGGTCAAAGGGAACATACAGTCTCATGGAAGTACTCTAGCATATAGAAATAGTCATGTGCCATAAATAAGAACAACTCAACAGAAATAGGATCCAATATTCCTATGCAACATAACAATACTAGTCTACCATTTTAACACAATCAAGAACCAAGTATAAGACGTAATTCCAACATATGGTATTACCTTAGACATAGGTGAGTCAACTCAGCATATAAATATAATCATGTGTTATACGAAAGAATATCTTAGTAGCAGTATGGTCCAATATTCCTACACAACATAAAAACACCGGTTTACCATTCTAGCACAATCATAAAGTAGGTATAAGAACCGAACTCTAACACATGGGTGCTAACTCGGACGTAAGTAAATCAAGTAAACATATATATATGTGTGTCCATCAGAATGCATAATCAGTAGATGCAAGTGCAACAGAAAACGAATGCATATGCAGCGCACATCAAATGCATATGTAAAGCATTGATCGCACTCCAACTACCACTACTCTGAGTGACCGAGTGGTTAGGATGCAGAGTAGCTATCTAGCTACAATAAAAGGTCTGCCTGCATGATGCTCCAGCTACCACTACATAAGTGGCCGAGCGACACGACCAGACAACTGCTCCACTCCATACCACTACCTAAGTGGTCGAGTTAGCAGGAATATGACTGATGACTCTCTCGACCACAAGGGAGACAATAGTCGTCAACATGCAATGACATGTAGTGCGAAATGAGATGAGCACATACAGATATAACAATCAGCATCTCATAAAAGTAAATACCATAAAACAGTGTCATAACCTCATATAGAGTGGACACCTATGAAACACACCTTACACGTGTGCTATGACCTACGGTG
>JBBUKS010159324.1:0-24491 GCA_038050645.1 Hedychium gardnerianum
TCTTAAATTACCAAATATAAAGCAACAACAATCTATACAACATATTAAAAGAGAACTCAAGGAAAGCTTAAAAAAAACATCTTTATTGCAGATCGATACAAGTTTTCTGTATGTATCATGGGAATTTAGGACACAACATTGTGCCATAGAGCACAACCAGAAGGAAGGCAGCCACAATACGAGTGTAAATCAATCGAATCGAGTTGAATAATATGAAAATATTAATATTTAAATTTGAGTTTGAAAATATATATGATTTTGGAAGTTCGAAAATATAAATAAATTTGACTCGAGCTCAATTAGAAATAAAATTCGAGCTCGAGTTCGATTCAAATAATTAGAATTTTGATTCGAACATGTTCGAATTATAGTTTAAATTATAATTCAAAATGACTTAAATTTAAATTCGATTCGAACGTTAATTTAAATATATTTAAGTTAAAATTGTATAATAATAATTAGAATTCGATTCGTGTTCGACTCGCAAACGGCTTGTGAACAATCGAATAGAATAATATAGATTTAAATTCGGCTCGAGAAAATTATCGAACATGTTCGAATTCGACTCGAATCCAATAATTTCGAATACAAATCAAATATTTGTTAAGCTAACTGACGAATCGATTCGATTCGTCTGCATCCTTAAGCCACACCCACGAAGCCACGTATCATTGCTCCCAAGACAGGATCACACAAGCTCGGCACGTGGTGGCAATTAGGATAATAAATAAATTAAATATTTCTAATATTTAATAATTTATTTATATTCATCTAATATATATATATATTTAATTAAATGAATAATTTAATTAAATAATGACTTTGAAGATCTTTCTCATACTGGAGGTGAATTTATCATCTCATAGATTCGCATTTAGGACATTACTATTGTTCCTTTGGGATAATCTTACAAGAATTTTATTAAAAAAAAAAGGGAAAAAAATCAAGCTATAAAATTTTTGTACCAAGTTGCAATTCTCTAGTGCTGGAAGTAGTAGTCTCTTCCCACTACAAGACCACTAAAACATTACAACCTCTGTTCATTCACGCTCCAAGAAATTGACAATTCCCTAGGACTAAATCTCTTGCAAATGATAAAATCATCATTGCAAATGACAATTCATGTGTGTGCCAGTCCTATTCCAGTTTCAGTACTCTTTGGCTCCATCTTTAAAACATTGTCCAAGGATGTATACTGATACAATTTCCACACACTTTCGTAGAAATAGTTGACTTGGTAATTGGGTAGGTAGCCATGCAAGTTCTGTGCTTCACATCTCCTCTCTCACGTATCATCATCTGTTAGATATCAACTTGATAAAGGTAAATAGTGGAAGACAGAAATCATCTTTGACTTTGGAATTCGATTGCCATTCCTATTTCCTAATTCCCATGACAATCTCATGAGAACTCTCTTCTGCCACACCTAACTTCAACCCAAAAGTCAGCCAATCCAACTAGTCTGTGTTTTAACTATCTTATAATCTTCCAGCTTGATACAATCAGGTTTCTGCCGGAACTTGAGCTAGAATTTGGAGATTCCTGATGAACAAGAAAGAACTGAAACAAAGTGGAACAGAGTTGACTTTAGAGATTTGAGGGGGTTAATGGGTATCATTGTCAACTTAAAGCTTAAGTGACTTTGTCAAATTTTACCTTCCAAGTCTGCCTTCCTCCTCTATAAAAGGAGAGCTCTTATCTCCAACCTCAAGTACTTGAGCCTCGAGTTAATTCACGATGCTGAAAGGAGCCACAGGCCTGCTCATCCTCCTCCTCATCTTCACACCATCCATGGCTACTCAAGAGGAGATTAAGCACATAGATCTGGCAAAGAAGGTATTGTCCATGCTCTGCTTAGTTACTGATTAACTCATGCTGCTTAACTAATCCTTGGTGTTTAATTGTTTCAGATGCCATCAAGGAAGCTCCTGGTGGATATACAGGATTATGAGACAGGGCCCAACCCTAAGCATGATCCAAGGAAGGGGAAGCCTGGGATTGGAGGAAAGAAGACTTGATTCATTGACATGCTCCCTTGCCGTATCTTAATTAAATATTACTTCAATATGTACTCAATAAGTTTAAGTACATTTAAGAATTTTTTAAATAATGCTTCTGAATTTGGTGCATCAGCTTGTTGTTTGTTAGCTATGTGTGGTTCAGATAATAAAGGCTATGCCAATTCTGATGTTGCTCAAGTAGAGACAAAGCCACTTATAAATCAAGTCTGAAGAACATCAACTTGCATAATCAGGAAATCAAGCAACTCCAGGCAATAGTTCAAACACATTAGAAATATATTGTCTTCATACTTTTAACTTCTGAATTCTACAATCTTGATAAGATAGATAAACAGACAGATAGATATATGATACTAAAAGTTGTTCTCGGCATTGACTGCAGTATTTAATGTCTGCAATTTATTTCTACAAGCTCTTAAGAACATGAGCTGTAAATTCGCATGACTTTGGCATTAACTGCATTGCATTGGTGAGTAAACGAATCATGTTAGTACTCATCCCTTTAGTTCAGGATCCCTGTTCCTTCAAAAAAGATTTTCTTCATCATCCACTGCTGAAGTACGACTGCCGATAGGCTTAATTTTCTTCACCTCTTCAGTAGGGCAGATGTAAATCTTCCTGACCATTTTGCAGAATTCCCTGTGTAATTCACACAAGATGGTATTAGATAAACCCAACAAACTAACACCAAGCCAATAGTATATACATGTGTAGCTACAAAAAAAAAATGACATGTTAAAGAAGTAGATAACAAGATTTGAGGGAAATACATCCAAGGGTCATCGCCAACTAGCATCATATCTCCCTCATCGTCGGTGAAGACGACTTCCCATTTATTCTGGTGAAGTTCCCCTTTGATATTGAACATTTCTTCCAGCTCTGTTATCAGTTGATTGTATCCTTCTAGTACTGTCAGATCCACAGCTCGGCCTACTGCAATGCCTTGCATATGAACCTATTCACCATACAAATTCAATAAGGAAAAAAATCATGTGTAACTTGTTATAGAAACTTAACAAGTGTTTTTAAACATGTCAATTCTGAATAAATCACATAACTCCGGCTGAGGAAGTATTCACCTTGATACGGCTTCTAGCTAGACAATTTTGTCGACCATGGATCTCCTTTGAACCATCTTGTGGGGATTGTTTTTGACCTTTTGAAGTTTTGGAAAGCCCCAACTTACGTTTAGAGTCTTCGAAAGGAGTAGATAGCTTTGCAGAATGATGCTCAAGAGGCACATTGTTTTTGCTGAAAGGAAACATCACTGCTACCTTGGAGTCTGCTATGTTGTTTGAGTGATTAGACAAATCGATCCCAAATAAGCGGTAATTGGCAGTACTGCCTTCAGATTTCTTTGGGTACTCCATGACATTTCCTAACTTAAGGGCAGGCTCAGTCACGCACTTGGTCTCGTCACATGTTTCTTGGGATAGTTTGAGTGAAGTTAGTGAGGAACCTGAACTCTTAGCAAGAGATTGGGCTTCCTTCAACCAACCATCAAACATTAAAGAGTCCTGTGAACTTGTCATGCATATGATATTGTTTCTCTTGCATCCTTTTTTAATAGATAGCCAAGTTTCTTGTGTTTCGTTATGTTCTGAACCTCTGTTAATTAATGCAGCTAAATCTTGTAGCTCAGTCGGTCCTGAGTGCCAGAATGATGCATTAGACTCTGCATGAAGAAATAACTGAAAATAAGGGAGTAAAAGATGGAAGGAATAAGTTGATAAAAGTATATTTACTCACAGTAAAGTAAAAGTAAATTAATCTTTACGTACCAAAGGCCGAGATATCATTAATATCACTGGGCCGCCTTGATCTTTTGTCCTTGACGATCACCGGCAGTGGGATGATTTCAGCAGGCATAGAGGCATTGAAAGGCTCAATTTCCCAAGGAGAAACTCTATTATGTCGCTCGATATTAGTTGCCTCATCCCATTGAACCTGAAAAAAATATATGCATTATTGATAACAAATTCAAATCATGCAAAATAACTCAGCATAGTAAGAACAAATCAAACCAACCTTCAAGGATCTCCATTTAGAATCTTTCCACTGAGAAGAAAGATCTTCAAACCCAATAATGGTCCCAGAAAACCTTGAGGTTAAAAATTATAACCATCAGAGAGATGACAAACAACTAGTAAATACATCTGAAGATGCAAAAAGGTATTTTCTCGTCTGAGTTACCTTTTTTCAGGAACATCTTCACCCTCAAATTTCATCTTAAATCTAGTCCCCAGCTTGTATCCAACTTTCAATGCTTCTAAGTATTTGTTGGCATTTACAATATACTGACATGTCCTGATGCATGAACCACAAAAGGCAATCATCAGAATACAAGCAGCGTGATAGTTAAAAAAGAAAATTATGGAATTTCTCCATTCATCAGAACAACATAAAGTGAAGAAGGAAGAGAAAGTGGCATGCTTAATTGAGCATGGATAAGTGTTTGTTTCTAACCTTGGCTTGTAGTAGACAGTAAAGAGAGTATGAGTTGTAAAAGCATGCGAGGCAGTTGCAAGCACACCAAGATGCATGCTCTGGCTGGATATGACTGAGGCCGGAATTGTTGTCTGTTTCCTAGCAAGGCGTCTTACCCCCACACGCAGCTCTCCATTCTCCCCTCTGATGAAAAAACACAAAACCACAACATTGGAGACCCTTGGAATTCCCCATAAGCCTATTGTGGAAGCACATGTTATAATACCTTAAGAAAATAAATGCATCTCCGGCGACTAATCTCTTAGATGTGACAAAGGTACTCCATCCAGTGGTGAGCAAGTGTCTCCGTGGTTGACCTGCATAGCTCAAGTGAAACAACGTATGAAAGGTTATGGCCACAAAGAAATTGATGGAAAATAGTGATTTCAAAACAGAAATAGAGTGCTTTAGAAAAAGTTAGATACTTTTTACCTCTGAAGATGTGCTTGAATCTCCATTCAAAGTTGTGAAGATCCTTGGCCACAAGTTCCTGAGTTGGAATCTGTTGCGACATGTCCTACCATGAGAAGAGAATCTCACAATCAGCAAAATGATCTTTAAAAGCCCTTAAACAGGATAACGCATAAAAGAAATGGAACTCACAAGTGGAGGAAGGCATTCAGTGGCATGCCTTCTAAGAACAGAGAATCCACCATGAGTGCTAGTGTCTGAGGCTGTCAAAATCTTACAGAAAGAGTACACTTTGGGTCTTGCCTCCACAGAACATTCATTAGGACTTGGAACTTCATGTTGCTACCACAGCTCCATCAAAAGTTTTTGGTCGTTAAAATTGAATAGATGTGATTAACTTGCGCTTGATAATCTAAATAACCCAAAGTGAGAAGAAAAACAAAGAAAAAGTCAAGAACTCGAATTAGTTCTTACATCCACTTCTGGGTGAAGAACTACTTGAGCAAACACTTCATTCGTTTCAGGATCGGCCTAGCATGTATGGTAATTGTGGAGTAGCAAGAACAGAAACTTCATGAGTACAATAAAAGAAAAACCATTGTGACTAAAGCAATAGTCGAGAGATATGAACTCACTTTCAGTCGAACATCAACAACGCCGCAGAGAATCTTTGAAGGGAGATTGAAGAGAGGAATCTGCTGATTCAACTCCTGATTCATCGATGCTTCCAACTATAGTTGCATCCATACAGGCAAACACAACATCATCAAGAAAACAATCATCTTTTTTAGGAGGGAAGGAGGGAGAGAGAGAGAGAGAGAGAGAAGGGAAAACAATAGTTCTATTTCCTTTTTGCTTTTGTTGCAGCTTTTCTACGGTGTTCGTGTGTTCACCTGTTCCATATGGCCCTGTGGGAAATAGAAAACCTTCTCCTTGGCCTTCGGCACTTCCACCAGAGGCCCGGCGCAAGCCCTCCACAGCTCCTCATAGAGTGGATCCCCTGCATAGAGGCCTTAGCAAGAGCATCCCACGGTTAAAACACAAGCGAGAGAGAAACACAAACAAGGCCCAAAAGGAGGCACCTTTCTCGCTCTCGCGCCCTTCCGCCGTCGCCGCCATAAAGAAGGCGTCCCCTTTTCTCCACCTGCAACAGCACAAGCAGCACGGCCGGTGACGATCCCAATTTCCTCCTTTCTCCTACTCGAGGTCCTATTGCAGGAGCAGCAGCAACGGCAGATATCTTATTGTTACCCAACCCATTAAAGCAGCGGCGCCACCACATTCGCCAAAACAACGCCTCCTTTATTAAGCATAAAAAAAACGCATTTTTAACTCCTCGCTCATCACTCTCCCTCCCACCATTGCTCTTCTTTCTTCTTCCCTCTAGTCTATTTTGGTCCCACGCTTGGCACACTTTTGGAGTCAGCTTTGTACTGACCAGTGACGCTTCAGAACAGGGAACATAACAAAGAGAGCAGCTTGCACCTCCTCCTCACTCCCCTCTCCTTTCGCCTCCCAGGCACCACAATGTTTAGTTTAGACTATACAAAACTTGTACGCAGCTACGCATCGGGTTCCCTTAGGCACCCAATAACAAACAGGCGGTGGGCGTGGGCGGTCAAAGACATGGGTCGACAGGCAATCACGAGGAAGAGAAGAAAGAAGGGAACGATAAAAGAACAGAAAAGGAACTCCTCCTCCTTCCACTCCCCGCCTCAGACGTCGCCTTCGTTGACGGCGTCGCCATCGCATCGCCCCCCGCCGGCGGGCACCCTTCTGATGAATCAAAACACTTCGCCCTCGGGAAGAGCATAATGACGATCCTGCCACTAAATCTGACGACCGTCGTTTCGCCACGTACCGCTGTTTTGCGTTTCCACGAATCTTGATGAACGAGGTTCCTTACATCACACTTGAGTTATTCCACCACCTACAACTAAATTCAAATTTTAATGAATAAAAAAAGGGTAAAATTGAATACTTTCTTAAATTATTTATAGATAAAAAATAATAGAAATTATTCTTCTTCTTAAATCAATATGTCCTTTACTTAGTTATTAATCAAGTGTTTAAGGGAACATTAATCAAGATAAAATCTCCTTTTGTGAAAAAAATAAGAATATTATATGAGCCAAGACATGCATGATTGGTTTTCTAAAAAGTTGCCATAAACAAGAATTAATGTAATGTCACTACCAATGTTTGTTTGTAATTAGTGGAACATTAGTTTTAAGTTAGTGGGGGTAATTAACAATTATGAACATGGCATGTCATATCACACACATGATTAGGAAGTAGAGTTGTTGATCAAACATTTGGTTAGCAACTCGGGAGCAACATGATTCAACTTGGTGGTGGATTCATGTACAAACACTATTTAATTAATTTTTTATAGTATTTTTTTAGGTGAATGCCTAGGTTTTATATTTTGTTTCATTGATAGCATTTCTTTTGCATATTTAAAATTGAAAGCTACATCTTTAATTTCAATAAAATTATTTTGATTAATATATATATATAGTAAATTAAAATGAAAAATTTGTAGGACGATTATATTTCTTTCTTATTATCAAAGTGGCTTAGCTTGTGATTGAAAAAAAAATGCAAAGTAACATCCACTTGCTTTCCAATAAGATATCAAATTCGTGACCTCGGTGCTTTGTAACACAAAGAGCACCATGTTATTTTCTTTTTAATTTAGGTGTCTAACTTTTTAAAATTAAATCATAAAAAAATTTCATAAATTATTAGAATAAATCAAAAAATATTCATAGAAATCTATCCAAACGATCAGCATATGTCATAGCTGGGATTCAATCCTTAAATATATGAGTAACCACTTAGATAGTCTAATTGTTATATCATTACCCGGAAGCAATTGTTATATGTTATCGTATGTTGTTGTATTGTATATAGAAACGAAAATATTAGAAAAAAAATTGAAATTATATTTATTGAAAAAAAACTCTTAGAGATATATTTAAAATGGTATAGACATGTACTTAAATAATTAATAAATATTTTAATTAGGTGATATAAAATTATGATAAATATATATTAAACGAGGAAAAGAAAATTAAAAAAGACTTAAATAATAAAATAAAATAAAATTTATTTAAATATAAATGATAATGATATAATAGAATATTTTAAAAGGATTCATTTAATAAGATAAAATTTAGTTATTATTATTATTATTATATATATATAATATTTAAAATTATATATGAGTTAATTATGACGTCATTAAATATGTAATTGAGATGGATTGGAGGAATCTAGTGGTGAACGGTATTGTCGGACCAGTAACGGTATCCGACAAACTATAATCATATTCTAATAATTTGGCTTACAAATGCATTGCATGTGTGCACCAGCAAGCACAAAAAAGATGTCTTGGAAATGATTGGTCAGACTCCTTGTGGGGCCCAATAGCCTAGTCTAGAATATAGTATTATGGATTATGATATTAGGGAAAATGGAGTTTGCTTAGCTTGCCATGCATACAATATGATTGTGTTGTGGTGGCTATCTTTTGTCACTTGTAAATGATGTTTGATTGGTGAAGCTTTAATGGAGTATATCTTTCTGTAAGCATGCGCATTAAGCTTTAGCTGAATAAAGTCACGAGATAATGATCTCATCGCCTTTCACATAGTTGCCATAATATTGGAGAATCAAATACACAATCTCTTGTAGATTTTGTCACGAGCGTCTAATAAACTGGATCCTTCAAACCATCAATCCTCTAATCAGCTCTATTGTAGCAATTGTAGGAACACAACTGTGCAGTTCATAGTTTGACTGCATATCGCATTTGATTGGGTTCCTAACTCCAAATCTTAAGGAAGGGCTGATTGATGCTTATTTTGTGAAGATTTGGAAGGTCTCAGAACTAAATTCGCCATCGAGTGGATTGGTTATTTGTAAAGGGTTCGAGTTCACAGAATGATGAACCTGTCCTTGGTTGAGTTGAAGAGATGAATCACCTTCCTCATGGCTTGTATTGGAATCATTCAGCGAACCAAGAACTCTGCTAGCTTCATTCTGGAACACAGTTCTTCTTAGGCCTAACTCCTGTTTTCCTCATTGTATCAAGAAGCTCTTCGGCTTTCCATGGCTGTTTTGCTTCGTCGTATCCCCATATAAGAGTTTCAAAGGTCTTTATGTTGGGGGAAACACCAGAGTTGCACATCATTGAGAAGACCCTCATTGCATTTTCCATATATGCTGCACTGCACCAGCCACTGATGATCGTTGTGAAGGTCACAACATTTGTCTTGATGCCCATAATACCAGAGTTTCAATGTGCTTGTTGTTGTTGCCAATAATGCCATAACCTGTGATAATATTTTCAATCCATGTTCTGAACTAAATGTTTGAAAGATGAGTCGATGAGATTACCTACAAGGTGTGGTAACAGATATTGGATAGTAGCAAAGTAATATTTGAAGAAGTTGAAGCGATAATATCAATGTTTATCTCCCTCAACAAATTCAGTAGCACTCCTCTCAAACAACATTTTAAACATGAGTGATATGGAACAACAAATTTTAATCCACACATGAACTATTAATGTGAAAAATGCTTCATTTAATAAACTTCAATTGCAGCAAAAAGTCTAAAATCACTTCCACCCTAAAAGTTGCTTCACATACATTATCTGTTAGAAAATAGCAAAGAGCCCTTTCTAAAATGGTAAATTGAGTTTTTAAGAGCAATCAATAACTGCATAACACTTGAAATAACAACAATACACTAGTGAAATTTGTATCTTGTCTCAAGGTGGCCGATCAGCCTTTATTCATTTAACTCTCTTATCCACAACAAAACCACAATAGGGCTAAGAATGGAGAGAAGGGCTGAAACGCCAAGGTGACCGAAACACAAAGGTGGAGCAAAGAAGAATGGAACAAGTAATTTATCAAATCCAAACATCAAAGCCAAAATGGAACCATTAAACCGAAAGAACACATCTCCAAATTAAACTTTGCAATCAGAATAGCTTAAATCTAGCATAAATAACCTCTGCCATCCAGAACAATGTTGGTTGCAGAACGAGATCAAATAAGAATGCAGAAATCTATCAAAAGATCAAATAGACACTTGACGAAGCTCGAAGATTTCAATATTATCAAAAACAAAATGCGCCTTTTTTATTTTGTTTTAAAATGCGCCCTCTTCAATCTCCCTTATTAGTGTAAATAAAATAAAATAAAATTTCAAAATGCCCTAAAAACTTCGTTATTTTTTCGAAATACCCTCTAAAATTTTGTTATTATCAAAATATCTATTATCTTTTTTTAATTTGATTTTAAAATGCTCTCTCTTGGAGAGTCTGCCAACGCTGCCATAATTTTCTTTATCACTCAAAATAATTTTGGATATTAATTTATCATACATATACCCTTGTTGAAAACCAATTTTCAAAATCAAGGTTAAACCAAAATGTAGCTATATTTATTGGCAGAACAAGAGACCAACAATTGTGTGTTAACAACCATACGTACCTACCAAACCAAGCTTATTAGGTGAACTCATGCAGCTCCATTCGTGCTGTAGATATGGCTTTCATCAATTGATGATGATAGTTCAATTTCTATTAATACAAACAAAATGCAAAGAGATATAACTGCACAACCAATATTGTGTACAAGGTTAATTCACATATCATCATCATAATATGAGCAGTGATACAATATGCCTGCAAGATATGCATATCAGGTACGATTGATTCACTCTATTCTTCAATGATGGAATGTTTCTCGTTAGTAGTGTGTGAAGTTATGATACTAATAAAAGATGGGTGGTGTTTAAAGAAACAGCTGATCATGGTGATAATGGAAAGAGTAGAGAGTTGTTAATCTGTGGATAAGGTTTCAATTTTTTAGTTGTTTACTTGGTTCGTCAAAAGTATCTAAGATCAACTACCTGAGTCTTGTCCCTCAACAAGCAAAAGCCTGTATTATTAATAATATTCAATCAAACAAAGCATTTATTAGTGCATTGACTAATGAAATTGAAACATAAAAGAGTTCCAGCGCAAAATAAAAATATTTTTTCTGAAGTTCTACCTAACAATAAACAGTAGACCTTCAAGAGTAGCAGTACATGGATGGAAACACAAGTATTCCTTGCTGTGTCTCATTGTTGTCTTGTTGGACCTCGTCGACGGTGCATGAGGAAAATTTCCGCATCCCCTGTAGATTTCATGTAGATGAAACTTTGGGTCTTCTGTGCCAAGTAATCAAAGAAAAGAGCTCCAAAAAACTAGCAAAAGAGTAAAATAAAATAAACTACTCAAGTAAATGTTGGAGTTAGTTCCCTTGGAAAGCTACTAACTAGAATTCTAGTCTTATAGAAAACCAAACAAGAATATCCCATGGTGTTTACACTGGTTAATAAGGATCCTAGGAGTTGGAACATGAACAAGGGCGGGCTCTCAGAGCAAAATTTTCTTGGGTGGACTTGAACTACCAGATCATTCAGACCAGAGTTTCAAAATTCCTATAGTGGTTGATTGGGATGTTCTCTCTTTCGTTTAATTAGCTCCCTGACCGTTGTGCTTTACCATCTAATGTACATAATTTCCCATCCCATTGCTACTGCTATCCCACCTTCTTACCTGAAAATGTGATTCTCCTTTTGTTTAATATTTTTTAGATGAGGCTTTGTCTTCAGTTCCCACTATAACAATTTAAACACAACCATGAAGGGAAGCAGAATCTTGCCAAAACTCAAATAATAAAAACGTTTTTTTTAATCAGCATTACATTTTTAATAACTTAGCACTAACATCTTAGATAGTTTTGCAGTTATCTATGGGTGAGTAAGATGAACAACTACCTTAGCACTGTGAAACACCAAGAACATTGAAAGTATGACAAAAAAAGATTTCTTATGTTCAAAAAAATTGAAATTGAAGTCAAGTTCCTATAGCCAACACTAGAAGACAACCAGGTATAAACACAACTTCGTTGAATGTAAAATACTTTTAAAAGAAAAGGTTCAAACATAGTTGACTTAAGTTTAATGGCACATCTTTTTTACACATACCATTATTGGGATATTGAGAATGTATATTAATCAATGGAAATGACTGTAATTTTGATTTAAGTTTACAGAAATTTGACTTGGATATTACAAGAACAAAATTAGAGTTAGTATCTTTCGACTAGATAATCAAAGTACAACAAATAACCAGAATTAGAAAACAATATGATAATTTTAAGAAATCATTGGCATTTCCACTAGGCAAGCTTGTAAACTAGTCCAACATGTCAGACAGTCAGACAATTATTAATATTAACCACGAGTCCAGAAAGAACAAGAGGCTTCTGAACCATGAGTCACACCAGAAATTTGTGGTAATCTCATTCAGTAAAATAAGGTGAAAGTGTTTTTATATGATTGGCCAACTAAAGTTTGTCCTTGATAGTGAAATAGTATTCACTGATTGCAGCCAAAACAATTGTGTACAGATGCTTTTAACAAATTGCCAAGTTGACTGAAGTTTGGACAACTTACAACATATAGAACCTAGGTGTATGCGGCTCCTGAAAGAACTAGCAGGCTACTCCTAGTTAAGATAAAATCTAAATTTCTGAATCTTGGTCAGTCTTGTGCCGAATAGAATAGTAAACTAGTGTGATCATCATTGGTTTCTAAATATCAAAGAGATGTGTTGCTTTGTGGTTAAAGTAAATGCAATGGAACAAAAGCTCATTATAACCGTTTTGACAATTATGAAGATGAGCAACATCATTAACAGATAATTTACCTGCCTCAGACAATGAGATCATACATCCCTTCTTATCCCAATATCTCGTCTACCAAAATTCAGTTCATCTTTTTTATTAAAAGGCAGTGCCAGAAGAACTCCAATAACACTGTCAGATTACATAGTAAAATAATCTCAAGTTGTTGTGGATTGAAGAATAAGAAATCCTTTTCAACCACTTGGCAACTGAAATCATGATGGCATTTCTTTCTTGTGTGACTAACTGGCATTAACATTCTTGCTGGAAGACATGATTTCTGGTTGTGCCATGTCACTTATTCTTACTACTCTGCTACAAATAACTTTGAATGACTGTGATTCATAAGGTCTATTGAACAAACTTATAGGCAGTCTTAATGTCTGTCTACGTCGGCGTCGACCTTTGATGTATAAGCTAAATCTCCCCTGGTTCTCATTCTTTCTACTACTTCCATTGGCATGCGTTGAGGCATCATGCTGTATGTCTTCTCTTAGATCTGTTCCAGAATTCAGTTGATCAGTAATTGTATTACTTACCAGTGATTCTTCCGATTCATGTTTCTCTAACCAGCTTACTTCCAATGGTTTGCTAGCCTCTACTACTTCGATAATTTCATCATTCGCTGCAGTTCTTTTTTCTTCTTCATTATTGCGGTCTGACTGACTACCTGTGCCAACACCGGTGCTTACCTGTGATTCTTCCAATTCATGTTTCTCTAACCAGCTTACTTCCAATGGTTTGCTAGCCTCTACTACTTTAATAATTTCATCATTCGCTGCAGTTCTTTTTTCTTCTTCATTATTGTGGTCTGACTGACTACCTGTGCCAACACCAGTGCTTATATCAGATGTTATCGCTGGTGTCAATATGGGTTCGACAAAAGGATTCAGAACAGGTGGCAAACAAATATCCACTGGATGGCTTCGAGACCATACAGATCCTGGTACAAACTCGGGCGCATTTTGACCAACGTTGCACTGCCATGGATAACAATCTCCATGAAACATGTTGCTATTCATACCAAAAGTGGAATTGGGAACGACCGGAGGTTGGGTGTGTGGTGGATACATTAGTGGGAAAGTATGAAGGATGTTAAGAGGTCTAGGAGAAGGATAATGAAGATGAGATGAGCTGCATATGGGAGGCCTTGGTGACATCATGGCTGCCTGTGTAGCATTAAGGCTAATACTCAAAGGCCATGGGGTAACTGCATGAATAGTAGCACTAGGAGGAAGACCAATACTTACAGGAAGGGGACCAGGGGCAGGAGATGGATTAAATGGCATAGCAAAGGCAGACAGCTTTTTGGAGGGTATTTCTCTTCCATCATTGATACTAATCGGTGATTGGACTACTGAATCAGCGGTACAAACTTTCTTGAAGGTGTCATTGTCAACATTTTTGAGATCTTGCTGGACACTAAAGTCTGAAGTGATTTGAGCAATGCTACACGAGGCTTCATCATTATTTCCTTCACTTTCAGCAATGATAAGGCTCTCTAATGTTTCCACAGATGCATTTATAGGTGAATTAGGACTGCAATTGGCATTTCCTTGAACTTCTTGAATCTCATAATCAAGTACAGTACTCTCAATGTTATTATTTATTGGCAATATTCCACTAGATGCCACCTCTATTCCAGAAGATAAAGGTTTTAGAGGACTATCCATATCACAGTTTTTCTTTCTTCCTTCTTCCTTCTCAACTTCAACTTTTCTAACTGAGTCTAGAACCTCTTCCTTAACCAAGTCCTCTTGGTCCATGCTAGATATCTCAGGTAGCTTATAAGAATTTTCATGTCCCACAAATGAAACTGAGTCCTTACCTTCTGGTACAGTGCTACCAACAAAACTCTCTTGCGTTGATGACATTTCATCCAGAGATTTCTGACTCTTGGCAATGGTTCCTGGAGGTGCCAATGCTACATCTTTGTATGATGGAGAGTTACACAGCCCAAGAAGGAATTGATTGTGAGGCTCAGGGATACTATTTTCCTGGTTATCATTGTCTACAGAGAATGACTGAGAATCTATGATTGCCACTTTTTCAGAAGCACTCCTAGGTTTACTTGAGTTCCCCTGTTTGGTGGATGAAGGCAATGGCTTGACCCTGTAAGTAACAGCTCTGTATACCCTCCGACTAAATTTGGTTCCTGGTGACTGAACTTTCATGTTAACATCCTCATTGACGTTTCCAGGAACCACAGTTCTTTTTCTTAGCAAGTAATACCCTTTGCTCAAATAAGAGGATTGTTTCCTTGATTGCACCATCTCGTTAGGAACACTATTCATTTGGTGATTGTAGGACCTCTTAATATTTGTATACTGATGCTTGATTTTTATTCGCTGGAATGAACCTCCAGTCGACCTTCGTCTTTGAACAGATTGCCAACCATTTTCTACCTCTGTATTTGCCTCCCTGACACCTTCACTAAATGAATTGAGATTCTGCTCTTCTCTCTCCACAAATTGTTGAGAACTTGATAACTATTTTCTGCTAACTTCTTCACATTTAGACTGTCGAGTAATTGCTAAATGTTTTTCAATAACAGCTTGTTCATGGCCTGTATCAGTGATTTCATTATCAGGAATGTCAGTGCCATCTTTCACCAGTTTCACATCATCTGCAAGATTTTGGTTTGGTTGTTTGGATGTTGAATCAGCAACATTCAAGTTTTGAGAAGATAGCACTTTGACCTGAGTAGGTAGAAAATTGAGTTGCTAGGACTCGGAAACAAATTATAAATGAGCTAAATATCTTTTAACTCTTAAATTTCAGGAAATATAAATCCAAGGTAAATTGATCTTTTACCATAAAAAAATTGACAATGCCCATCAAACAGTAGTTCAAAAAATTTAACCAAAGCATGAAGATATGCTGGAATAAAGAACTAAAAGTAAGGATCAGACTAAAATGAATGATATATTTATGATACCTTATTCTAAGAGCACTCATAAGAGGAATTTTTTAGGATTCCAAGGTAACTTTCAGTGAAAATTTAACCAATAATTTTACAAAGGTTTGAGGGTATTCTGGAGTACAAAAAATAAATTAAGCATCTGATCACAAAATGAATGATATAATTACAATACCTTATAAATCTAAGAACACCCATAAACTGGAATTTTGTAGGACACAAACGTTGAACATTAAGAAAAATCAAGAGTGGTTAAATATAAGATTTTCTCAAGAATTATGTTTGGAAAAAATCAGCATAAGTATACAAGTACAACACAAGGGACCTTTGTTGTTCAGACACAGGAATATCAAAGTGTTAAGAGCTAATTATAGGGACATTAAATGTTCTAAAGCACCAAGGTACTATGCAAAATGCTCATCTTCTTGATTTGATGCTCATAAGCAGGGCAGGCATGGTGAAGGATATGTATGCCCGAGTAATCAATAGATAGATGAATGTGAACACCAAACAAACGTCAACATATTGAAACAAGTATTACATCAAGCCAACATAGTTTTAGCAAGCATCATTTAAACTCATGCAGGTGACTAAGCATTATCATAATGACTGTTCTTTATTGACAAATGAGAACAAGATGACTTGTCAACAGACCTTCCATCCCAGATTTTTTCTTTTCAGTAACTCAGCCTCCTTTGCTTTATCATCTTGATTGGGGTCAATATAATCAAGAAGATCAGACACACTGCAAGCAGAATAGATACTAGTGATGATTTCATCATATTTTCTTGGGGCAGAAACAATCAAAGACATTCTTTGTTGCATATTTGTTGGATTAAAAACAGTGCATTTATCTCAGGGACAACCTCTATTTTATCTAAAATATAATTGGGTCATTCCCTGCTTGGTTCTTTTATCAAAAAAATACCCCTTTGCTACTTAATTCCTCTTCTATAGAATTAGATGGTTTCTCAAAAGAATTATATATAGTTTAACAAATGTCCAAACAGCTTCAGATAATCAAATTCACCAAAATAATTTATATATTAGCTAGGAGTTACAAGATATCAATACTGAAATAGTTTACCTTGGTTTAATTTTTAGTTGAATCTGACAAATTAAATGTTTTCATTGAACCACTAATTTGTCTTTCCTTCAAACAGCTTCCGCATACCACTCCGAGCAGCTTCTTGCTGCTCAATAGCCTTTGACTCAAAGTACTCAAGCCAGGCAGCAGCATCCTACAAAATCAAATGTAGGTTCACAGACAAGAGATTGATGCCGTAAAAGATTTAAAAAGGGAAAAGAAATAATCTTTACAAGGTATCACCACATATAGACACATAAATTACCTGAGTACGCAAGTCATCTGAACCAAGCTTTGCTCTAAGTATTTGCAGTGTTGTTTGCTCAGGTTGAACACTCAAAGTATATGCTTCTATTAAGGATAGTGCAATAGCTATAGCATGGTAACTTGATGCAGTCTGATAAATGATGTAAAAGCAAAACTTGTTATAGTGAGCAATGATCATAGCATTTAAATTAATCAAGAGACTTTAGGAGAAAGGTAGCAGTTATGATCAACCAAATCTAACTTCTGTTCAAACATATGAACTGGAAAGTGAATTTGGTCGCTTGCAGTTCTTTTGAAAGGCCTTCATAGTACTGGTACATAATGCAAAAATACTATTAAAATGGAGACCCCCACCAACTTACCCAATTGAGGCAACCATGCTTCACACCATCCACATTTCAGGATAAGGATAAGTAGAAACAGCGACCAAGGTGAAGCTGGACAAGGTTACAAGAACAGCATAGGATTTTACATCTTGTCTTGCCCAGCCAATTTTTGACTATTACTTTTATTTTCTGCCACCATCATGCAGATGAGCAATCACCCAAATAGGGCCCCTTGTAATGGGGAATGCCTAAACAAGTCACTATATCATAAAATGCATAAATAAGGCCCATCATTTCATTAAACCAAAATACCCTCTACTTTAGTAATGTCTTGATTTCTTTGAATCAAGTAAATAGCTTGAGTGACAGGAAAAATGATCCAAAAACAAAATAAATGCCTATTTAATTTTATAAGTAAAATTTATTTTTCAAAAATTTTAAATTATAAAATTCATCAATTTTGATCAGTCAAGCTGTTCAAAAAGCTTGAATGACTAAAAATATTCAAAATATACAAAAATAGAAAGGAAAATACCCATTTAATATATAAATAAACCAATTTTAAATTCGTAAAACTAAATTAATTTCAATTAATGAAGTTGTTCTGTGAAAACACCTGACTGATTAACTAACTGAAATAATTAAATTTTTCAAAGAAAATTTTAAAAAATAATAATAGCTATTTTGATTTAATTGACATTCAACTTTAAAATAAATTGAATTGATATTTATCCTTTTTCAAAAAAGAAAGTTATAATTTAGTTTTTCAAATTTCAACCAATTTAGTTGTTTCAACCAACAGTGTGATGAAATAAAATTAATTAATTTTGGCCATTCTTGATTTACAAAATATTTACCTAAAAAATTAGATAGACAAATTTTTTTAAATGAATTATTTTAGTCCATTTATTTTATTCAGTGAATCCCTCTCCATTTTTTTGCTAAATAATTCTAATTTTAAAAAATAATAAGGCAAATATATATATATATTGACAGGCATTTATTTTTAAAGACAAAAAAATAATTTGATTTAGTTAATTTCAATTAATCAAGATATTTTGCCCAAACAATTTTTTTTATTGAAATTCATATATATTTAATTATTTTTTTATAAAAAGCTTTTAAAATCAAATAGACATATGCTTCTTATTTAAAAAAAAAATCGAACTTTTTTCAGTCAATCAAGTTGTTTTTGCCCAAACAGTCGGATTCAAAAAAGTCAGTTTCAAAATCGAAGAGTATTTTAGTCCAAAGATATGAGAGGGGCTTTATTTTGACATTTTTGGAACATAGGGGCCCTCTTTCAGCATTTCCCCATTACCAGGAGGCCCTATTTAGGTAATTGCTTCAATTCCATATAGTTTCCATTCCTCATGAAGCATGGACAGAGAAGAGAATTTTGTGTCTTACGATGAAACTACCCTTCTAGTGTTGGCGGAGAATAGAATCATCGCTAGGCACTGGAATATGGAGGAGTAAAATTAAATGCAAGAAAAGCAGCCTAACCTGAACCTATGAACCGTATTGATTTTATTAACGCCAGATGAATAGTACATTGTGCAAGTCATGCCAGTTGGAAATATTTACTAATTATTTGTGGGATTTATTGCATCAACCAAATGTTTTAAAACCATAAGTGCAGACAAATTATTTAAAAATTACGAGGACAAAGAGATAAATGAAAAACAAGAACAAACCTGAATGTGGTCAGGACCAAGTAACTTCTGATTACATTTCAAAGCTTTATGAAGATATCTAAGTGCCATATGCACATTTCCCAGGCCTTCCTCCATCATAGCCACATTAATATAAGTAGCAGCTGTGTTTGGATGAGATGGTCCACAGGTAAGATGCAAAAGATACAATGCACGCTTCACATACCTGAACATTAAACAAAATTATGTATAGAAGATGGTAAGCAACATGTACCGGAAGCATGGTCATTGTACAGTCTAAACCTATTGAAATCTACTAGCTAGTATCAGTTATAACAGAGTATCTTAAAACCGCTGACTTTTTTGCGCATCAATCTTAGTGGCTTGCATTTATGTGGAGCTAACTAAAAGGTGGTTATTCATTTAGCTATTGTGTCTGTTAATAAAGAAATAAATACAAACAGTAAAAAGCATCAGAAACATATCTAATGTTGGAACCTCAAATATTAACTTCTAAGTTCTTTCAGTAAACAAATTGTAAGTCGTATATTGTAAAATTGTAAACATTGAAATCTACTGCTAGTAGCTAGCATAAGATATAACAAAGTATTAAGTATCTTAAAAAACAATCATCTTTTGGTGCATCAATCTTAATGCTTGCATTGACATTGAGATAACTAAAAGGTGGTTATTCATTTATCTAATATGTCCATTAATAAAGGAAATATATTCAGATAAAAAAATGTTGGAACCTCAAATATTAACTTCTAGATTCTTTCAGTAAAAAAAACTACAACTTTGTCAGGATGCATAAAACATCATTCATCATCAAATAACAGAATGGCAGAGTATTGATAAGAATTCAAGCCAGGTCATAGTGACAAACTTCAAGCATTCTGACAACCATGGCAGACAACAGACCTATGACATCCAATTTTATGACCATGGGAGAATAAGACTGTTTAAATGAGTAAAGGAAGAGGATAGGATGGGAGAGAAGAGGTGAGGAGGGTAGTGAAGGTAAAGAAATCCATCAATGATGTTTACTTGGGAAAAAGAAGTAGGTAAAAGAAAATTGATGAAAATATCCTCACCAAATGTTCATACCTTGAGCTTCCCTATTGGAATCCAAGCCATCATCGCTTACTCTCGAGCCCTTGTCAACCTTTGGCTTGCCATTCACACCCGGGTCAAGCAACAGCAACAACACCCAAGACACTTGTTAATAACCTCCAATACCTCGTCAACCTTCCTGGATCACGCCCCAAGGTATCAATCAATCTTGAGCTCTTGATGACAACCCACATCCGAGCTCATGTCTCATCCCCATCCAAGTTCACATCTCCTAGAGATGAAGAGCAAAGAGGGAATTTCCTCACAATTCTACAAAAAGAGTCCACGTCCGCCCAAGTTTAGGCAAGACATAATTTGATTCAAAAATAGATCCACAAAGGGTGGAGGAGCTCCCTTCCCCAATTATTTTTTATCTAAGTAACAAAGGAGAAAATTATCAAAATCTATATTTTCCTCTTCTTGCCTTTCTCCATTGTGGTAAACAAGTCCCAAGTGCTTCTAAGTTTCATTTCCCCATAATAAATGTTAAACTTCATATTAACTTATCGTCTGATTTAGATAAAAAATCATCTGCTTTGTCAAGGAACAAGGTAAAATTCTTATACATCCAATTTTCTTTTATATATGCCAAAATCGATAAAAGAATATATGATATCAACATGTTCGATGAACCCTTTAACACACTTGAAGTTTTAAATAATGTACCAAAACATAGACTTGAGCATTCAAGACAAACACTCCCCCCTCTTCATAGCTATTATAACTAGACCAAACCACTTCGACTAGAAGAAATCAAAACAAACTCTGTTGTCGAATGGGTTCCATTCACAGATTAGAGTTATGAAAAAACAGCCAAAAAATGGTTCAATGGCTGATTGTTTGAAAACCGGAAAAAAAAAAGGTTCTTAAAAAATCGACCCTGTTTGGTCATTGGTCTAAAAATGACAAAAATTCCCCTTTTATAACTAAAATACAAAGGGTACATATGACATTGAATAATTTATAACTCAAACATATATTGTTTATGTTTATTTATGATTCTTTTGGAGTTATCGAGTTCGATTAATTTTTATATGATTTTTTGCTGTAATTAATAATTTAATATCTCATGACTTTTTGTTGTAATTTAATTTATTTTACTAGGTCATCATGTGTAGTTTGTAGTTTGAATACAAGTTATACATTAATTTTTGCTATGAAATAGTTTGATCATTTATTTAGACATGGTTGAAGATTTATTTTCAATTGTCACCAACTTTTAATGGAGTAGAAGAATATATTATTTTTGTTGAAATTTACAGTCAGGCAATGGATCTAGAGGTCAGCTTAACTAATGGACTCGGTCAGGTCAATATCCGGGTTGGCAATAGATTGACTGGTTGATCCACTAGTCCGACCACAAAACTAATGACCCAGAACTCATCCAGTTTGATCAAAGGGTTCAATTTTTATAACAATACCCCTCATTGTAGTAAAGATGCAGTTTCCTCTTGGTTCTTTAACTATATGACATGTGTCCAAATTCTGTGGATCTACATTCTTCTAGGTTCTTTAAGGCAATATATGCCAATATCAAATTTTTTTACTCTATAAATATAATCACTGCCCAAATCAAGGGACTTTTGTATCATAAATCATTTTTTGCAATAGTAGAAATCTTACATTCAATAGTTTCTAATGTACTCTTCAATATTGTACTTGCTAGTGTGCTTCTTTCCAACACAAAGAAAAGAAAGAGTTCTTCCTGGCAGTGCCAATGTCAACAACATTTTACCAATGCATTATCCTAGTTTACTGACTAATGTTTGTGCTTGTGTGTCATTTCATGAAGATAACATTGTTCGAAAGTTTCAACAAATACGACTGAAATTTTTGTCTCCCTCTGTTCTGAACCTGAACTGAGATTAAGAAGTATTTACTCAATTCTGATAGACAACACAGATATGATGTGTCACAAGATAAGATAACAGTGGTTAAAGCACCCATTGTAGTTTAAGAAGCCATACAGATGTCTACCATAGATACAGAGAGAAGCTTTGGCCTTACCAAGAAAGCAATCATCCATAAAGTATGAAACAGATATAGCTGGAACTTACTTTAGTGCCAATTCAGTGTGTTGAAGTCGGTAATAAAATACAGCTAGATCACCATAGCTCTTCATTGTGTCTGGATGATCCAATCCAAGATCCCTCTCATTTATATCCAATGCCTTCTGCTGATATGTTGCAGCCTAAATGTTGCAAAACTCAGTTGACTCCCAGTTAAAAATATGAGAACAAGTTGTAAAGTTTCAAAATGGAGACATCAATGATCACCATGTACATATTAGTGATAAAAAAAATCATAACAGTGATGGGCAAAAAACAGAGTCATAATATTCATTTTTGAAGCAGAAAAAAGTTGATTGAACGTTGTGTTGTCTCTTGATCAAGATATGTAAATTCGTACCCAATCAATGTGCAATTGAACCACTCTATATCACATATGTCCTATGATCTTGCATTTGTGGCCAATATTTACCTATAGTTAATTGTAATTAATAAATACATAATTGTACAACAGTATGAATAATGAAATATTTAAGTTTTACATAATCCAAATAAAAGATAATTTTACCTTTACCATTTAACATATGGAATTATTCAAAGTAATCAATGTAAAAGAAAGTTCAGATCTATCACAAAACATATCAATCAACTTACTGATCCATATAGGAGAAAATTTTCTATCTGCCTTTGTTAAATACGACAATTAAAATTTTATAAAATAATGGGTGTTGACCGAGGAATAAGATTATAGAAATTTTCTGGGAATTTTTCGGAGGTTAAACCGAATTTATACGAATTATTTAGAGTTGTTTCTATTTTAACGAGGAGTTGATTGTTTTAATTTGCCTAAGTTTAAATTGAAAACCTAAAGTTTTTAATTAAAGCCAATCGAATTTCCTCTTCATTCGATTCCTTCGGCCGCTCCTCGCTTCCACGAGCCGAGCGATTTCCCCTCCCCATCGATCAGCCGCAGATCCTCTCTCCTCCAGAGCCATCGCCACCGATCTCCCCATCACCTACCTCCGGCCGACGCCATAGGATCGGGCCGGCCACAGCCGCCCTTATCTTTTCCTCCCGACTTCACTGCCGACGCCTCATCCTCGCCCGATTGACCTTACCTCTGCGTCGTGTAGCCGCCGCCAACCTCTCATTCTGCCACCGGCCACCAACGGTCAAGTCTCCGGCCAGTACAGCCACCACGACCACGGAATTCAACGACTCGGTTCAAGCAATGGCAGATCACAATGGTTCTTCCCTCCGGCCAACATCGCCGGCCACAACCCGAGCTGCTGGAGCAGATCAAGATCTCCATGGAGGTAGGTCTAGATTTTTGGTTTCGGTGCTATCCTTTTCCCTCGATTGAGCCAGCTACCGTAGCCCTATGCGTCGCCTTCTTCATTTCTCTTCGGGAGATCGTTATCGGCCAACCCTGTGGACAACCTAGCCGGCGTAGTCAAGCAGAGTTAATCCAAATTGTCGACCACACTGTTGCTCCGGTGAGTATGATTTCACTATTACCTTCTCTGATCAAATGTGATAATTATTCAGCCACTGCCATAGTGATTCCAGCCTCTTCCGATTAGCTCCGGCTGCCACCAACAATGGGTAAGATCTGGGTTTGTATTTTATGGGTAGGGTGTGTAGCTTTGAATTTGTTGATGATGAGTTTTTGATCCATTTGATACAACCTCTTGTAGTGTTGATCAGTAGTTGCCACAGTAGTGTGGATGCCCTGTTCCAGCCACTCCTATGCCAGTTGCGACCATCACTAATAGCAAGTGAGAATATGATATGTGGTTTAGAAGGTTCGTTAAATTGGTATATGCTAACTAACCTTTATGTTTAATTTCATTCTATGCGATCCATTAATAAGGAAGTATAATGTGTTGTTGGGATTGTGGGTCAATTCATTGATGTAGGGATTGATTCATGGGGATGTGTAATTGGTTTGAATGAGGGGTTTGTTATAGTGATGTTGTTACAATCATGTCGATGAATTGTAGTTTGGTTGTTTGTGAAGATGGAGTGGGTAGAGGTTGGCCATCCTGAGATTACATGAATGGATGTCTATTTTCCTTCATGGTTCTCTATGATTAGTTAATTAGGGTTTGATATTTTGGGGGTGTTCATCATGAAGTGGAGGTTATTGTTGTTGATGGTATGTTTAGATTGTGTTAATTAGAATGATAATCTTGGAGGCTGGTAGTAATTGATCATGGTAAGTATTGATATACTTACATTTATAATTAAAAGAAACTAGGTTAAAAGTTAAAGTAAAGTTGGGTTATATTCGGGATTTGTGTACGGACATCATGTTGTTGGTTTCAGGGATGACCTAATTGGATGAAACAATACCATCTAGGTTAGGGTTATAAGGTTGAAAGAACTCTTGTTCCTAAACCTTGTAACTAGCTTGGAATGGGATTGGATTGAACCAA